>VUYV01000022.1:6442313-6569586 GCA_008711295.1 Anarhynchus alexandrinus | reverse complement strand
CCCCCCCCCCCCCCCCCCGAAATTAAATTGTAGAGTGACAAATTACTTATTACATGTTAAAAATTCATTTAACAGCTGAATTAAGGAATAGACATGAGACAAGAACGAGCAGACTTTTTGTTATAATTCTTTACCCCTCTTAAAAACCTGTACTGAACCAAATTCAGCCAAAGCTAAATTCAGTGAGATTTGTGCTTTTTTACTGTTATCATTAATTTGGCTGAATACGGGGTGCCGAGTCCCTTTAGTTGGGCTCCTAAAGCAGAGCACCTAACTCGTATTTTTGGCATGAGAGTGACCTCACATTCAGAGGATCAGAAGATCTTCAGCTTCCATCGGTTTAAGTTACTTTACACTGCTTATTTTTAGTCCTCTAAGTAAGTGTTCAGTTGTCTAAATGATTTGTACCACATCTGAAATATTTTGTCTTAAACTGGCAACTGAAAAAAAATGATGCTGCTCTGTTAAAAACATACTGTTTATAAAGAGTGAGTGATGTCTCATCTGCAGAACACTTTTTGTATGTGTGTGTTGAGGACAGCACTAGTCATACCCTGAAGGTTAGGCATGACTGGGGCTATTGTTGCTATAATGAAGTGATTAGAAAGAGAAATAGGTATTTTTGTAGTTTCTGGCTCTGTAGGTTTGACATGGTCTTTTCCATCATTTGCTTTCTGTCATTGGCCAGTCGGTTTCACTTCTTGCTTCCAGTAAGAGTAACTGGAAAAAACATGTTTGAAGTAGGAAAGCATTCTTTATAAAGTTTTTTGTAAAGTTTCAGAAACTATAAAAAATTGGCTAGGGTCCAGATTGCAGGAAGATGTGAAATAACTGAAAAAACTTTCAACTCTTGTTTTGAAATTGACTCAATTTCAAGTTCACAGGGTCCTTTTAATCTCTCAGACAAATCTCTCTCAAACAGAAACAGCAGATAAATGTGAGCCTGCAGCATTTTAACTTTATCAAATCAGATCAATTGAATGCTGCTTCAGTACAGGATGTAATCAAGTATTACAGCTATGTTCTTCCAAGGAACTCCTTATTTTCTTTTTTCTCTCCTATCTTTAATTTGAAGTTCAGTAGCTATGTTTTTCAGATTGCAGCTCTGATTTGAGCAGTGCAGCACACGCATGCCATCTCCCTCTCATGTTGAGTATATGTTTTTGTGTCAACACCATAATCCTTAGGTTTCTGTAGATATTCAGCATTGTAATATACCCTCTATCTTTTAATGCTTTTGATGGTGTTTTTTAAGTTCTTATGTAAAAGGTGATAGTTATTTGTATACTTTAGTGCCAGAATAAATTTTAAGTTATTCTGAAATGGTGGTGTCAATGATTCAAAAACACTGAAAAATTATTTCGGACTCAATTTATAGTATATAAGGATATTTAACCACTGAGGCTATTTTGCTGGGCACCGAGGTAACCTGGATGTCTCAAAAATCAAGTAGGGAAATCTGCCTATAAGGAATACAGGTAGGAAACAGTTCAGGGACATTCTGTAGCTTTTGCAGCATAGGACATCAGACTGGCTGACAAAAATAGTCCTTTCTTGCCTTATGACCTACATAAGGTATTACGTTTTAAGAATTCTTTTGTTTTTCCCCTGAGAGACACTACAAAGATCATGCTGAGCTGAGTAACAGGGGGAGATTGCAATCTCGTTACCGCTGCAGTTATATGTTCTGCTTTCAGAGGCTGGAAAGTCCTTGACGTGCAGCAGTCCTACCTACAGTTTCACTGTGGTTTTTACAGCTGATGAAGGATTGTCTTGAACTTTTCTGATGTGACACTAGAACACGCATGTTACTCATAATGAATATAACACTATAGATGTGCTGGGAACTTCATAGCAGGGAAAGGCTTGTTTAGTGAGGGATAAAATGAAAATAATTTCTTAAAAGCCCCCCTCTTGAAAGGTTAATTGTAGTAGAGGTGGTGACATGTAGCACCAAGCACAGTCGTTTTTATTTTCAGATGACTTTGTGAGAGTTACATAGGGATCTCTTCATTTTCTCACTGCTAGTAGATGGAGGGAAGCACGAGTACCCCATGTTTTGTATTTTAGAAACTGCCACTTGTAAAATGCACATTAATACAGTATTATGAAGTCAACTAGCAGGCAGTGACTAATGAGAAGACTTTTGCACACCTGTTCCTCCTGGAACGGCTTTTTCATAGTTGGAATTTTTTTTTTTGCTTTTAGCAGTGAATAGGAAGATGGGGAAGGGCACGTGTTGGTATGTATGCAGAGTGTTTCAGCTGGGATGGAATGGGTTCAAGAGGGGGGTTAACTGGAGTGAAGGAAGCTAGCAGGACTTAGTAATGCGGTGAAATGATGGCAATCCCTGGTTATCAGCATTTTATCAACAATATAACCTTAAGTATTTAGTTCATCACTGTTTCATCACTTTAATGTTTATCGTGATCCTTTAATGTCTTGGTTGATTAGATCTATAAGCTGCTGTAATACAAAGAACTTTGCCCAAGGCAAATTAGGAGAAAAATTAGAGGAGGAGGGAAAAAACCCCAACACTGATAAAAGGGTTAATTAAGTGAATTGGAAGGGAAGGTAACGTTGGCTTTTTTAGAAGTGGGGTAATTTTATATTTAGCATAATTTGAAAGTGGTGCGTAACTGATAACTGACTTGAAGAGTATTATTTGTGAGGAAAGAAAATAAAGTTCTAAATAATACATGTAAAGCAAAGAACTTACTAATACGATATGTTATTAGTAATTTTAGGTTTGTTTTTAAGGCATTACTTGACATCACAATTTTAAAAGCTATTAAAAAATGTATGGTGCTTAGAAACTATAACAGGGAAAACAAGCTTTGTAGTCCTCCAGAGTTGGCTATACTAAGGCACCCAGTTTATCATAGTTCCAGTCATGCAAAATCTTAGGTGGGGATTTAGCATATATCCTCATGTTCACTTAAAGAAAATATTTACTGGACTGGGTAATATGTGTTGATGTAGCATATTGAACTGAGAAAATACCTATGAATATAGAATTAATTCACTTTAAAATCGCTACCTGAAGAGTCACTGTAATGAGGCCAAAATGTTTTAAAACAATGATAATATTTAATAATAATTTCTTAAATTGTTTTCAGATTGGGCAAAATAATGCAGGGGGTTTTGTTATATACATACGTTTTCTTTATGCTTCTTAACATGTAACAATGTTTATTGTGAATTCAATGTACTAATTGAAATTGAAGGAGACTGATGTGGAGTAACTGGACAGAATGTAAAACTAAGATTCATGATTTGGGAAACAGAAGGTTGCTTTCCTTTAGCTTTGTTTGATTTCTTAACTTTTTTGGTTAATACTCCTGCCATTTGTATGTCAAGTTTAATTACAAAAAAAGTGTTGGCTTTTCTTTGTGATGATCTGGTACAGCTAGTTTGTCATTTGTATTTCATGAGGAAATGCATACACGTCTCCTGTGTAAGTTCAATTGTACTTAGCTGACAGAAAATAGTCAACTGGAATCACTACTTGTTCCATTTAAAAACCAAACAAACAATTCCACTTTTTTATAATATTTATTTACAGATCTGCAATTATGTTGGACCTGCAAAAGTAATCGTCCAGTTAGTTACTAGTGGGAAATACGTCCACTTACATGCTCACAGCTTGGTGGGTAAATTTTGTGAAGACGGAGTATGCACGGTTAATGCAGGACCTAAAGATATGGTTGTAGGGTAAGTCTGTCAACTCATTTGTAAAGCTGGGCTAAGGGAGAGACAATCAAGTATAAACACTGTAAGGAGCAATATAGAAATACTACTAAGAGGCAGCTAAGTGGAGCGCTAGTCTGTGATCTGCATTTTGTTTGTATCATAAAAAGAAAGATAAATGGGGTTTCTGTTTACCTTTGTAGAATTTGCTCTAAGCAAGCTAAATAGGTTTAAGCAAATAATTTTCACTTAGAAATTGTAGAGTTTCAGTCTCTTGGTGTACAATCCAGATTTGTATTGTAAGCCCATTCTTTAAAATGTAAGTAGTTTCAATCAAAGAGAGGGGACTGTAAAATTACTGAAGAAAAACTTTTCTTACCATTTTGGTCAATATTTTACTTTTGCTGAAAGCTGCCAATAGGCATATAGTGACAAGAAAAGCATTAAGAAAAATAGGGTTAGTAAATTTGAAATTAATGCAAGACACGTATAAACATGAAAATACTAAATGAGTCAAACTTTTTAAGTTTAAAGCAGTAAGATTGTAGTGAAATTGTAGTTGGTCTGTTCTTGTTTAATTTAAAAGAATAATTGTTTATATCAGTAAATGGAGCTGAGGCTCCTGTCTACGTTTTCAGGCTTAGATCAGGTTTCATGCTGGCTGTGAGTTTTCGTTCTGTGATCTCAAGAATGCCTTTGTTGGTGAAGAAGATGAAGTTTAAAAAGCCGAGAAGGTTGGGAGCGAGAGATTCTTTTAAACTGTAACTTTTGATGTCCAAGCCCAGTGCACTGACTTTACCAAGCACAACAATTTAAATAGCTTTATTTGAAATGCTCCTTTTCATCTTGAAAAGTTTGGCTCATTTCCTAACCTGTCTTGTTTTTCATCAGATGTTTAGAAACAGCTTTCCTATCCTCAATTGACCCACATGAAAATTGAGTTATTGTCTTGTTTTCATACTTCCAGATCTAATTGATTTTTAAATGTGCCAGGAGATTTTTACAAAAGCAAATCTTGTCTTGTGGAAGTTTTCATTCGCATGGATACCTGAAGTATCTTGCTGAATGTCCAGAGCCTTGTTTAAAACATTTTCTTTGGAAAATGTTGCACTGGTTTTAGCTTCTTAGCTTGCTCTTCAAATCATTTTGAATGGATGGAGCTTATTCTGAGCAGTTGCTCTGCATAACAGCCATATAGAACGACATATTGATGTCATTGCCAAAACTGTGCAAACAAGGTGTGACAGCCAGATTTTCGAATGTTTTATAAGTTGCTTCCACAGTGCAGGTCTGAAACCTAATAGATTACTAATTATGCCATGGGAAAATCCCATGCACCCATACAATATCTGCCATATAACGGTGTACATTATACATGTTTTGTAAGCTTGGTTGAATTTTTCTTGCTAGAAAATTTGCCTTCAAGAATTAATAGTGCCTAAATAAGCCTATAGAGTTCTTCCGTTGCCTTCAGTTGTGTAGCTGCCTCTGGTAAGAGAGAGAGTGCCTGCTGCAGGTTTGGCATAAAGCATTAAGAAAATACTTCCCTTGATCAAAATTTGGCAGGTTTGCAAATCTTGGAATACTTCACGTCACAAAGAAGAAGGTGTTCGAAACTCTGGAAACGCGCATGATAGATGCTTGCAAAAAAGGATACAACCCAGGACTCCTGGTACATCCTGAACTTGGCTATCTGCAGGCAGAAGGAAGTGGAGACAGACAGCTAACTGGTACGTAGAAATGATGGCCTGGCTTTAGTAGGTCTTTTACTAAAAACAGGTTTAGCTTCTGAAAACACAGATTCTTAGCCAGAAAAAGGCCTTGGGTAGGAAAACAACCTATGGCTATGTGCTTCAAGAGGTGGTGTGTTGTTGCCATGTTTTAGGGAATCTGCAAGTCTCTGCTGTCAACACACACATGAGAATGGAGCAACTTCCTTCCATCGCTGCCTGTACTCACCTCTGCACCTATATTTCATTGCTCTTATCCTCTTTAATAAGCTGATAAATAGAGTAATTTTGCATTATTGCTTCAAGACATGATATCCTTGAGTAACTTGTGGACCTTCTTTTGAGAATACTGTTTCATTTGGCTGCATTTCACCTAATGCCTGTAAAACCTGTGGTCTACGTTGCTTTTAGGCACTGTATAGAGGGGCCAGCCTTCTCTTTATCGCCCTAGTATCAGGCATTCAAATGTATTTGTGGTGGCCTTTGTCCTTTTCACAACCTTTATAAACTGAGAGCAGAAAATAGTCATTTTCTGTATGTCTCTTAATTGCATACTTTATCTTAAATAACATCTGGTGCACGAACTGCAAGATGAATGCAGTATTTTGTGAGTAGCTGCTTCCGTCTGCTTAAAAAGAGATAAACTGATGGATACTAAATGAAAATGAAAACACTTCCTTGCTGTTGGTGCCTTTTGATAGTAATGTTTGGAAAATGCTCTTTCTGTTTTTTTATGGGTCCCCTACCCCTTGTGTTAATTCATCTGTCTGCTTATTGGTTCCAGAACGAGAAAGAGAAATTATTCGTCAGGCAGCAATACAGCAGACTAAAGAAATGGATCTCAGTGTGGTGCGTCTCATGTTTACAGCCTTTCTTCCTGACAGTAATGGTAGTTTTACACGGAAACTTGATCCCGTTATATCAGATGCGATATATGACAGCAGTAAGTACAATTGGCTTTAATCGCTTCTTTTAATAAGGGGCAAGCTTTTGTATGTACAAAAATGATATGTAGGTATTGCTATACGTAGACTCATCTAGCCCTGATTACTTTGCTTCAATCCTGTTGAGAATTTGACACCTTTCAGTTTTGCTGGCCATCTGCTTCTCCTTGTTTTGTGGGACTAACACAACCAGAATTCTCAATCCATTTCTTTTAGACCTGTCAGTATGTTTTATATTTCTGTTACATCCCTCTTTGTCTTTATTCTATGTGAATCTTTTCACTTCATGTTTTCCCTTGTGCTTTTCAATTATACTTACTCATCTTACCTGATCCATTTCTGCTGCCTGAGTTTTCCTCCCTGTAGGTGTGGATTACCATGTTTCCTGGTAGTCATTCTGCAATGACTCAGAAAAAGTACCTTTTTTTTTTATTTGTGCAACAGTCATGTCTATATCATCACTTCTTAAGGACAAAGTCTAGATGAAAAGGTATTAAATGCAACTGTTCTAATATAGCCTGTTGCTTGCTGTTCATTGGGGAATGTAGTGATGTAGCACAGCCATTTTGTATATATTCATTGAGTGAAAAAACATGATGTCTTCTGTTCTTCTGGCACACACGACCTGCGTTTTCTGGATGAGAAGACATAATCTTTTCATCTGGAGGCTGAGGTGATTTACCAAGCAGTGTCTTTAAGGAATCTTGATTTTCGTTAGAAACAATTACAGATGCCATTTGTTTTCATTACTCTATCTCACACCTGCATGATGATGGCGAGTATATATAAAGCAAAGAGGAGGAGGGCAAAGCATCTGCAGAGGTAGAGCATGTATTGAGTCATACATATAAAAACAATTGAAGTTATCCTATTCTTCTGAATCTGACCATCAATCTGACCATTCCAACTAAGGAGACAAATAGAGGGGAAATTTTGTATGCAGGTTTCTGTGGTTTTAAGTTGCTACATAGGTGTTGGTTACTAGTTTCTGAGCTCCCAAGGTGAATTCTTGGTTGTTAGTTTCAAAAATTTCTCTCGTTTTGGGTTTTTTTTTTTTCTAATACTCTTCATTGGCACCATTCAAGCCCTTCCACAGAGCAGACACAACTTGTGGTAGCATAACTGTCTATCACAGCTGCTTTTACTTATCAGATGATAGTTCTGTCTTGAGGACCAATATGTATCTATTGATGACTCTAGTAAGATCTGTGGAGGTGGGCTTTTTGGTCACAGTCCAGTATGTTGGGCAAGGACTGACAATGCTTTCAGGTGAGCCACAGTGTAAAGCGAAGCATTGCGTATTACATGCAAATAGTGAGATACAGGGAACAGCTTTCAAGAGTGTCATGCTGTCAAGAAAGCAGGGAGAAAAAGTTATGTTCTTTTCGTAATGCACTCTTGTCATAAAGTTAGTACTGGTGTAGAGTGGTGGATGCAATTCACTGCTGTGCTACTTTACTAGCGCAGTAACTGTGGTGAAATAGCCAGGGCCTTGTTTTATAGTTCACATTCAGTCAAAGTTTAGAGGATACAAGATTATGCCTTTCAGATGAAAAACTGTTGATTTATTCATGTGTTAAAAAACCAGACAAATTTAGGTAGGTTGTATTGGAGGCTTGTCTTTCTATTGCATTTCTGTGTGTTGTGCTTGTTTGTTCTTTTTTTAAATCTAAAATTGTCATGAAGGTAAGCAGTTTTTTAATCTTTTCTTTCAATAGAAGCTCCCAATGCCTCCAACTTAAAAATCGTAAGAATGGACAGAACAGCAGGGTGCGTAACAGGAGGGGAAGAAATTTACCTTCTCTGTGACAAGGTTCAGAAAGGTAAGAGTCCCGAGTATTGTAAGGCACACCAGAGTGTTTGTCTGGAGTACACGTGAAGCCTGCTGTGCTGCCTTAGTATTCTCCCGCTCTGATAGAGCAGCAGGATTTGTAAGCGCTCAGCCTTTCCAGAAGTCAGGCCAGCAGTCCAGAAAATTAATAAATCAAAATAGTCTGTTGCAAAGCAAATTCAGCTTGTGTTGCCTCCATAGAGACCATGTGATCATCTGCATTCTTCTCAAATTTCTGCCCTTGCCCATGTTCTGGGTTTTTTGTGGGTGGTGGGTCCTGGGTGATGTTTGACTCCATTAACTAACACCTGCTCTGAATTATTCTAAAGTTTCTGATTTATTATTAAGTTCCTGATTATAAAGAGTAAGTATGAGCATGCTCTATTACCCACCAATGAGAACTGAATGTGTTCAGCACTGCTGCTAGTAACTTCATTTTTATGTATATGCTGATGGTAGAGATTACTTGGTGTAAACGGATACTTCTCACAGACTCATCTTGGTAACTTCTGTTCATGGCTACGAATGTGTCAGGATTGGGCAGTGTGGATTTGGATGCTTTGTTTTTGGATAGGAAGATAATGGTTAATGTGGTTGGTTGTAGTATTTGGGCTGAACTAAAAAGAAAAAAACAGGATTGAGGGAAATCCTTTTCATTTTTCAGCTATAGGTAATACCTGGGACTCCCTGGTGTAGGTTGCACGGTGGAGTGGGTGCCCTGGTCTCACCTGTTTGGAATCAGACCCTGCACATGTTATTAAAATCACGCTGATGTTTTCTGTTAATACAGGCTGTCCTTTTCCACCTCTCTTTCCCACAAATGTTCTTCTACCACTTAGGAAAGAGAGAGGGCTTTGGGGGATTTTAGGGGCTTTGTCAAAACTGTTACCCTTCAGTAGCATATATACCCTCTGCTATCAGAAGGACTGAGATGAAACATAACTCTTGTGCACAAAATAAATAAATAAATGTCTGACTCAGTGGAAGCCCTGAGGTGGGGTTTCCCCTCAGCCGGATTGGGGTTTCCCCTGACCTCATCGCTCGCAGAAACCTCCTGCCTGAAGGAACTTGAGCACACAGGACAGCAGGACTGGAAGTGGTGGTTCACAGTCTTGAGACTAGCAGGTGGTGGATCAGAGGAAGCAGTCTGTCTGCTCCAAAAGCCTGTCCTGCGTCACTCACCCTACGAGAGAATAGGCTTTTTCTAGTCTTTTCTCACTAGGAGTGCTGGGGAAGGAATATGCCAGCTTCTCCTAAAAATATAAATAAATAAATATAAAGGGAATGAAAGAAAATTTGTTTAGAGGAGCAGAAGCCAAATCACATATTTCTGGCCCATGCTGTGTTTGGGGGGTGAGGGATCGCTGCTGACATGCCGCTTGCTCACACTCTCGCCATCTCTGAGCTGCAGCTCCCAAGTGGCGCTCTGCCAGCAGCAAGCGGAACTTGAACTGTGGCACTTCAGGTTTTGCTACAGTTTTTTGAACTGAAACTGTTAGAGGAGAGAGGGTGGTTTCTACTTTTCACGCTTCAAGTTCTCCCCTCCCTACATGTTTGTTCCAAATAAAGCTCCTCTGGAATGTTTTATAGCCCTAGAATAAGAAGAGGTAGTGAACCTAGTTCTCCTTTTACTGTTCAGTAGATAGAGACCAAGTCATTAGAATTAGGCTGATCTGAAATTGATGTCAAAAATGGGTTATTTATGATGTTTTTATAAAATGGATAAAGATAATTCATGTATCACTCATGTAATATTATCATCCAGCCAAAAATTAACGATGTTGATTTTATCTGAAATAAACTTAGCCAAAGGTTAAACATGCACAAACAACCAAAGAGTGTTTCCTTCACTCTTTGCAGATGATATTCAAATACGTTTCTATGAAGAGGATGAGAATGGTGGTATGTGGGAAGGCTTTGGAGACTTTTCTCCTACAGATGTACATAGACAGGTAAGTTACAGAGCATTTGTTAATGATCTTCTCGTTTCTGTAAACTAGGATTCTATTATAATTGCTACGTTAGGTGAAAGCATCCATATCCCATACTAACCTCTTCTTTTGTTGGTTACTTCCTAATAATAATACAATCTTAACTATTGTTTTATGACGTACGTTAGGTAACTAAGCAGGTAAGGAATACAGCGTGAGGAAATTTGGAAATAGACGCATTGCTTTAACATGCACCAGTGTAAATTGGGATATGATATATAAAAAGCTCTCAGAGCTCCTGTGAACACTCTGAGAAATAGATGCTAAACGATGAGGGGACAAACAATGCAGCACTAACATACGTGATGTGGTGTTACTTTGCATGGCAGTTCTGTCTTTCCCAAAAGGCTCTAGGAGTCAAACTCAAAAGTGCAACTGAAAGCTGAAATGGAAGTTTATTACTGTAGCAGCTATTTGCTAAGAATTTTTGTCTCCCAAGCCGTGAACCAACTCCTACAAAATAACACAAATGTAAAAGCAAAGTTGTCAAAATCCATGCTGCATGGTAGATGTGCTTATCTTCCTTCACAGTTTGCTATTGTGTTCAAAACACCCAAGTATCGAGACGTCAATATCACAAAGCCAGCATCTGTATTTGTACAACTGCGGCGGAAATCTGATCTAGAAACAAGCGAACCAAAGCCTTTTCTCTACTATCCGGAAATAAAAGGTAATTCATTAAACCTGTTTGTATATTGGAAACAGAAACTGCAGGATCCTTAGAAATGTTTTTAATAAGATGGGACTTGCTGGATGAGGGATTTTTTTTGTAGTTGTTATGTTTAGAAAACAGGATATTTGCCTCCTTGTTTTGTGCAGAGCTAATATGAAAAGTGATAGCTCTGTAATGGGTTTGTAGGTTTTTTGCTGGACTGGTAGGCAGTAAATTCATGACTGTTCCTGCTGAGGCTTTCTCCCTGCAGGTTTCCTATATGCATGCATGTCTGTCCGTACAGTAGATGGCACTCTCTTCCTCTGAGTTTCTGCAAAACAGTATCTGGGGACGTTTTGCTGTCAGTACTTTCAGATGAAACCTTAGACCAAAGACTGGTTGGTATCTGGTGGAAAAAGTATGTGTTTTGTAGTTCTCTCCTTTTACTATCATGCCTGACAATTTCACTGATGCTTTTGAATTTTCCAGTTGCCTGTGCTAGTTAAGACACTTCTTGTGAGAGCAGGGAAAGTGCTGTTTCAGTCTCTTGTGTTAAAACATTAGTCGCTTAGCAGAAGTAGAATAGTTGGCATCAGACCTGCTTCCTAATTTGTTAGTGAAAAGAAGTTTAACTAGCAGATCTGTGCCCTTTAAAGTCTATATTTGAAATATCTGATGTGAATGGCAGCAGCAATTATGGTTTTAAATATCAATAATGTTAATGATATGGAAACGCCTTGAGGCCCAAGTCAGAATTGCTGTTTCATTGTACCAAGACAATCTTTCTGCTTAACAGTTTACCTGCCTGCATTCACAAAAACTTCCAGAGTTGCTAGAGAATTTTGTATCCGTAATGATTTGGGGCATCTCTTGCACAAGTTTTATGGAAGGTGAAGTGTACAACGGCAGAGCAAAGTTGCCAGATTTGAAGCAAACCTCTTTCATGTGCCTCTTAATGAAGTAAAATTAATTCAACATTGTTATGTGCATTTTCAGATCCCCTACACAACCTAATCATGAAATTCCCATTTAGGGACTGTTTTTTTTCCGTTGTTGCAAGTGTTCACACAAATTTAGATACATGTATGTGGATTTTTTGTTTGTTTCTCTGAATAGATTGCTCTCTAGAGTTTTCTCTCCTCATCAGTGTGAGTATGCCTGGTGCGTGCATGCATACATACTTACAGATCATGTATGCCTGGAAATAATGCACTTCTTTTCAGTGTACTGTTTCATGTATTCAGCTCTCTCATTTGATGCACCAACTGATGTGCCTGTGCATGAAACTTCTTTTTGTCATATGGCTGTTGAAAACTACTAGATCGTTTAATCAACAAAAGATATTTTGTTCTTTCCTCAACAGTTCTACCGGATTTTAACCCTTGTAATGTTTGTATCCCTAGTTTTGTAGCTCTTGTCATGACATTTTCACTTTCCTCAGTCACTGGGATCCTACTTTTAAATCTTTGTGTACTGCTTTCCAGGGGGGCTAAGTATTATTTTATACTTACACTATAAAATATTTAGGCTTTTTTTCTACTGCTGCTCAGCATGGTTTGACAGTGTTATGTCTTGCCTGAAAATAAGCTATCTTTATTCTGGTGGCTTTTCTGATATTTTAATTAAATCATTTCAAGCCAGTGTTGTTTTCACTGTTTCTTGCCATCTTTACCCTTAAACAAAAGTTTAAAGCGCACTGCAGTGTGCAGAGTACTCTGCACTGTTGGAAATGAAAGTGCCTTGCGATTTGCTGACCCTTTGATAAGGGTCCATTTCTGAAGTAGATTTGCTTAGTAGAAGAGCCTGTGCTTATATTCCCCAAAGGCAAAGTTTCTTGAACAAGTTTGTGGTTTGGGACACTTGTGCTGGTTTATGACTTGACTTAGACATAGAAGAATTTGGGGACCACTGATTTCCAGGGCTTTAAGTACATGAGACACTTTTGAAAGAAACTCTGAGCCCTCTAAGGCGTCTCTGCACATTTCCCTTCCAGTCTGAGCACAAGGCACCTGATGTAACTGAAGAAACTATGCGTGCCGGAGCGATGCTGATGGTCTAGCTGGGGACTTGGCACTAGCTTGTTTCTCTCAGGAATTCTCACTGCTCCATTACATACAAAGTCATGCTGTTATTTGGAGCTAGAAGAGAGTTGACTCCTACAGTACTCTGCATTTTCCTTTATAAACTAGTAAAATTATTCATGTTTACTGTATGCACATCTTGTTCTGTGCATGGCCACCAGTAGGAGTGACTCCTTATCCCATCTATTCCTTCTAACCCAGATAAAGAAGAAGTGCAAAGGAAACGACAGAAGCTCATGCCAAACTTCTCTGATGGCTATGGTGGAGGCAGTGGCGCAGGAGGCGGTGGCATGTATGGAGGGGGAGGTGGCGGTGCTGGCTCTGGTAAGGCAGCAGTTTTGGGTGAAGAGGGGAAGGGGTTCTACTTTGAGAGCAGGACGGATGTTTGTTCTGATTTTTAAAATGTGATGAGGATTTCATCGTCTCCTAGGTAGATAAGACCTGACTCTTCTGTCCTTGTACCAGTGTTACTCATTTCAGTCAAGCATCTCATTGTTTGCTAAATATTTCATCAGCTCCTTTGCCTTCCTGCTTGGATATAAGGCTTGTGGTGACTTTTTTTTGTCTCTTCCTTGAAGCTTTAAGTCACAGAGGATGCCTTTCTAGTTGAGGGAGTCAGCCAGGAATCCATCATACCTTAGCTTTCTTGCTTCCTAGGGCCTCGAAGACACTGAAATTCATGAGACGGCTCAGCTAAGTACCATCTTGGGTGCTCAGAATTACACAGGTTCTTAACTATTTCTGGGACCAGGAGTGGAATTTGGCAAATTAACCCTGTTAATGCAAGGAACTATTAAAGAATTAGAGATACTGTTTAGTAAATTTTCTACTGTGCTCTATCTGTTGAAGCCAGAGCATATCTGAAATGTAGGATCATAAGAGCACTGCTTTGCTTCTTGCAGCAGAGTATTAAAAACCTGTAGATCAGCAGATGTCGTCTGAACCACAATACCTTTGCAACCCTTTTTTTAGAGCAGGGGACAGAGCAGCAGTTTTCAAACGGTGGCATGCATTGCTAGCAGCACATCTATAACATAACACCAGAATACAAATCTGTTGTAATCATGAAGATTCAAAAGCATAGAGGTAGCTTGTTGAAGTCTCAGTTGAATTTTAGATGAAGCATACTAGTGATACTACATTTGTGTGGTCTACAGATGTTGGGATAGTGTGTCACTAGCCAACCATCTAGAATTTATTTGGATTTTTGAAGGGGTGAGGGAGAGTTTGCCTTCATTCTGGAATATTTATTTTAATCAGATGGAATAAAGCAGAAGGTATGTAGAAAACAAAATTTCAGTTCTTTAGGTTCAGGGTTCTTCCAGATGGTGTTGTCATTGCTTTAGGATGTAATTCTATTAATTCTTAAATCTTTTTCCTTTCTTTAGGGTTCAGTTACCCTTCATACGGATACTCTGCTTTTGGAGGGATGCATTTCCACCCTGGCACAACAAAGTCCAATGCTGGAATGAAACATGGTAACAGTAAAAATGTTGTTCTTGTAACAGTTGAATTGAGTTTGATCATCTTTGTTTTCTTCTACAGTATCAGCTGAAGTGTCATGCAGGTCTAGCTAAATGTGCTGAGAAGGGCTATTTTTTTTCCCTAGGATCAGTCTCTTGTCTAGAACCTCTGGCAACAGAGGGCTTTGTGTACTTTATACTGCCCTGCTTCTCTTTAATTCTCTCTGAGTCTATCTTAAAAGCTGTGTGCATGTTCCTTTTTACTGCTAATCCCTGAGAAGCAGTCACCAAAACCCCTCCATGTGCTTCGATGTTCAGTGTATGTTTCGAGCAACAGCCCTTCTGCTTGCTTGAACATGCTGATTACAGGTGACCCAAGGACTAGAACAGAGAAAAGGTATCTTCCTTTATTGCCACAGTCTGGTACTACACAGTAGCCCAGAGAAATAACATAAAAGTCAGTGGAAAAGGTTGAGTCCATAATAAGAGCGTTCTTGGCTTCCTAAAATAGGGAAGTAATTTCAAATCTGCATGTTGAATACTCTGTAGTTATTTCCAAAATCTCAGGGATGAATTTGCTGTCAGAAAAACGAAAGTAAATCTAAATAATTCTGCTAGATTTTCTGGGAATACTTCAGACTTGCATTCTCTTACCATAAAAAGAGAGGTATATCTATTGTTATATATAAAACTTTATCTTTAAAGCAGAAGCTGTCAAAACCGTAACATTGCTTTAGAGGAAGTTACGTTGCTATGACTGTCCGTATGCGTTGGCATGTGGAGTATTATGATTCATGAGTGTTTCATGATAACACCTATGTCAAAGTAAATTTTTGTATTGAGTTCTTTAGGGTTTGGTTTTGGCTAGTTGAGCTTTATCACTTGCATGGAAAAGCAACAGTATTGGACACTAATGGTGATAATTTTTGTTTGAAGGACTATCAAATAGCACAGCTGAACAAGATGGGAAGAGCTCTGATAAACAAAGTGACAAATGGGACATGAAACATGATATGAAAGTGGAAACTATGGAGAGGAATGAGTGCAGAGCCTCTGGTAATAACGAGGAGAAGGAAGATGCTGCTTCTTCCTGTAAAACTGAAGTAGCTGAAGCAGATTGCAGGTGGCAGGGTAAGTGAACAAATACATGTGTTTAGGGTAGATCAACCTACAGTATGAGCAAGGCTGCTGTTAAAGGCCTGGAAACTCCATAAATGTCTGCTTGCAGTTTTCAAAATACTGTAATGCCTCCTGGAGGAAACAGGAGAGGATTCCGTTCTCCCAAATCTAAGGTGCACCCCCAAACATGGTTCTGTAGATAATCTGCCACATCTGTACTGCCACTGGGCAACTGAGCTTCTGCTTGTCATGCAAGGAGAAGAGGTAGCTTAGCCTCCTGGGCACATTTAACGCTGCTTTATAATCAACCTCTATGAGGAACACTGAAAGCAGTGAAGGTACATGGTATACAGTTCAGCAGTTGACATGGCTTTTGATATTTGACAGGCTTTAATGGATGCGTAAATTGATGTTGGCGTGATTGTTGCAGTGGTTCTTCCCTGTAATTCTACTGTTAAATTGCATACAAAGTAGAATTAAAGGTTTGAATTTAAAATGTAAATGTATGTGTTCCCATGTGACAAATACAGAGTAAAATAACACTGTTGGGTAGCAAAGTCTTACACATCGAACTGGTGAACAAAAGGGGAGGAAGACAAGAGTAGTGAGTAGAAATGGTTTAGCAGTAGAGTCGTAAAATATATGAAGACTACAAATCACCCTTTCCCAGACAGTAAGAATTCCTTTTCCTGGATTGTTTTTGAAAAGAGTTGATGATCGCTTTTTTAAACATTTGAGTAATCATGCTTCTCCTAAAATTAAAAAAAACAGCAGTTGGACTAGAGAGACATGGTAGTGGTAGGAACTGAGCAGGAAGGAATTTTTTGTTCTTGTCTTTTACCAAGTGCAATGTGATCTAGACCACTTTTGTTGTTCCCTCCTTGGTCAGGGAGAGAGCACATTATCCTGCGTGTGTCAGCACTGTGCGATACTTGCTATTAACAGCCCTAGAAACTGTGGCTTGGGAAACCAAAGCCACATAGTAGATGGATTGTAGTTGTAAAAACCTGTGAGGTGTAGCTTCTTGTGATCTGAGAAACAGATGTTGCTCCTGAGAAAAGCTGAAGAACTTGCTGTTTGCAGTTCTGCTTGTGATAAATCCTGTCACTGATTTAGAGAGCAAAGTCTTTTGCTGATATGTGAAGAAATAATAATGTCCATTTAGCAGCTGCCAAGGAGCGGCCTGAATTGTTGACCTGGTTTCCGAGTAATGAACGTTGTAGGCAGGAAGTTGAATGTTTCTTTTATCTATTATAATGGCATGAAGAGAGGCAATTTCAAGCTTCAGGTTATATTAAG
This sequence comes from Anarhynchus alexandrinus, assembly GCA_008711295.1. Lineage (NCBI taxonomy): Eukaryota > Metazoa > Chordata > Aves > Charadriiformes > Charadriidae > Anarhynchus > Anarhynchus alexandrinus. The sequence goes on along the minus strand of VUYV01000022.1, from coordinate 6,552,786 downwards.
AATAGATGCAGAAGAACAGGCTCTATGAAATGGCTATTACAGGTTGGAACATTTGGGTATTAGACTAAAAGATGCAATCTTGTAGTATTTGGAAAGATATCTTTTCTGTGTGTTTGATATGAGAAACCAGGGAGGTTCAGCATCCAGTTTTTTGGACTTTGGAAATGTCTGCAATGAGAAAAGACCGAATTGCTTAACACACTTTACCCTGGATGTATATCCTGAACATAACATCCATTTAATGCTATTATTTAGTGTTAAGAGGTAAGTGGCAAATATGTATGTACCAACCTGGGCATATAGTGTAGGAACCGCAGTGATGTATTGGCTAGAACAATAAGCTTCGTGGATAGCTGACTAAGTCTTTGGCTTACAGAAACGATGTATTCATGTTCATCAGGGATACGCTTCTAACCCAGTCTAAATGCCTGGTTTTGTGTAGCTGGAAATCCTGGGTATTCTTTCCCTATGTCTGCTTTAAATGACAGTCTGTTATACTTGTTTGCTGTTAGTAATTTCTAACCTTACAAGGTTTTATAGAAACATGAAACTGTTCAAAATACAGGCTGGTTTCAGATGATACTGCTTCCCAGAATGACGACTGTGGTTTGAAAGTTCATCTGTTTCATTTTCGCTGGTTTCTTGCCGATACAGAACCACAAAGGTATTGACAGAGCAGCTAGAGTTACTTTCTTCCACAAATTAGTTTCTTTCCTCCCCTTTCTCCCTTTTGCCTCCCCATCATGACAAATTCTGCTTTTTGAAATCTCAGTGGTTGTATGTTTTATGAATCTAAAATCAGGATACTACAAATACTGAGCATTGTAAACATTGGAATGTTTTAAACAGGTGAACAGACTTTCTGTGCTGCTGCTGCTGTAAAGCAGGAGAGACTGCATGGTTCGAGTTGGAGAGGGGGCACAAAGCCCTGCATTTATTCCATAGCCTTTCTGTGAGTTTCTGTGCCATATTTGACAGATCACTGAGGCTTCTTGTGCCTCAGTTTCCTCAAGTCTAAACTACTCAGAACTGCATGGGAGGTTATTTTAAGTGCTCTGTGGACAAGCAGCCTTAAATGTTGCTTGTATCTAAGCAAGTCCAAGTTTCCAGTCCTTTTGTCTCATTACACAAGTGCACATCAGTGCAATTAATTTGGTGCCATGCAGACTGAAGGTAGCTTCCAGAGTTTGCCTGTTCTCAGGATTCCTGCTGCATGAATGCTCAGCGTGCACCTAGTTTTTCTTCCAAGGGACTCATTCCCCCTATCCTTACCTCTCAGGAGTAATTAGCAACCTGTCTCAATGAATCAGTAAATAATGTTTGGTGGTCTGCACTTCGTAGTACTTTGGCAGCACAAATGCCTGTCAAAAGAAGGTGGTGTTGCAAGGAAGACAACCAAACTTATGAAGACAAAACTTTGTGTTGCAGACGGTCTGTTCCTGGAGAAGGCCATGCAGCTTGCCAAGCGTCACTGCAATGCTCTCTTTGATTATGCTGTAACTGGAGATGTGAAGATGCTGTTGGCTGTTCAGCGCAATCTCACTGTTGTCCAGGATGATAATGGTGACAAGTAAGTTGGCCTCTTGTTATGCTTTTGGTGGCAGAACGGTGCAGTCAATTTGTTCTGTTCCCTGCGGGTGCCGATCGTGAATTCCAGCACTGCTCTAATCAAATAAGTATTGTTCTCCTTTCTGCTGTTTGGGAGAGGTGACCAGTGACGAGTGGTGTTCCTCAGGGGTCGGTACTGGGACCTGTACTGTTCAACATCTTTGTCGGTGACATGGACAGTGGGGTTGAGAGCACCGTCAGCAAGTTTGCTGATGATACCAAGCAGTTTGGCGAGGTAGACACGCTGGAGGGGAGGGATGCCATCCGGAGGGACCTGGACAGGCTGGAGAGGTGGGCCCAAGCCAACCTCATGCAGTTCAACGAGGCCAAATGCAAGGTCCTACATCAGGGTTGGGGCAATCCCAAGCACAAATACAGGCTCGGCGGGGAGTGGCTGGAGAGCAGCACTGAGGATCAGCAAACCTGGGTTTGCTGATTGACGAGAAGCTCAACATGAGCCAGCAATGTGCGATCGCAGCCCAGAAGGCCAACCGCATCCTGGGCTGCATCAGAAGAAGTGTGGCCAGCAGGGTGAGGGAGGTGATTCTGCCCCTCTACTCCACTCTCGTGAGACCCCACCTGGAGTACTGTGTCCAGCTCTGGAATCCCCAACATAAGAAGCACATGGACCTGCTGGAGCGTGTCCAGAGGAGGGCCACGAGGATGATCCGAGGGCTGGAGCACCTCTCCTATGAGGAGAGGCTGAAAGAGTTGGGGCTGTTCAGCCTGGAGAAGAGAAGGCTCCGGGGAGATCTTATTGCAGCCTTCCAGTACCTAAAGGGGGCCTACAGGAGAGCTGGGGAAGGACTTTTTACTAGGGCATGTAGTGATAGGACGAGGGAGAATGGCTTTAAACTGGAAGAGGGCAGGTTTAGATTGAACATTAGGGAGAAATTTTTCACTTTGAGGGTGGTAAGTCACTGGAACAGGTTGCCCAGAGAGGTTGTTGAGTCCCCATCCCTGGAGGTGTTCAAGGCCAGGCTGGATGTGGCCTTGGGCAACCTGGTCTAGTGGGAGGTGTCCCTGCCTATGGCAGGTGGGTTGGAACTCGATGATCTTCAAGGTCCCTTCCAACCTAAACCATTCTATGATTCTATTTTTGTTACATTTGCAGAAAAGTCACTCGCACCACAAAGTTCATTGATCCCAGTACCTGTCAAAAAGTAATCTGGTCATTGAGAGTATGTTGAGCTTGTTGTGAGTTTGTTTGCCTTTTTTTACTTAAAATCTTGACTGACCGTGAAGTGCTATGCCTTCATCATCATACATAGTTGATGGGGATCCTCAGGATTGTGCTGGAGGAGAGGACCCTGTTTTTTATTCCATGCAAGTCCTTAAGTCTTCATAGGAAGCTTTAAGTTGCAGATGTGACATAGAAATAATAGCTGGAGGGTCCACGCTGCTTTTCTCCCACTGACACCAAGTTCTTTCCAGAGGACAGTATTTTGCTCTTGCTTACCTCCGTACTGTAGTCTTCCAAGAGATGGCACAAATGTTCGTGGCAGACTTGGCTGCCAGTATTTGCTTATCGGTCCTTCAGTAATGTGAGCTGGAGTAGAAATCCATTTTGTTCCTCTACAGCTATGCAGATTCTGTGGGACTCAGAGAGTGAAATACAGTGAGGAACTAATGATTAGTAGTTATTTAAAAGCAAATTCAGCTGAAGTGCTTCTGAACACATGGAAAGATAATCTCTTGCATAAGCAAGTGACATTATCACATCCTCACTTTTTAGCTGGCAGGCCTTGGACGGGCCCTGTGCAAATCACTTATGTTTCTTTACAGTGTTTTGTACAGTAGAAGCCATAGAAGCCTTAAGGTGTCTAGCTAGATGGAAAATTACAAGTGACTGAGACGTGCTATCCCACTGCTTGATTATTCTGTGAGAGGCTACTACCTTCACTCCACTTTCAAGGAAAGTAGGTTTCAGATTACTGATAAACACCATGTACTAAAGACTGCAAAATCGGAGATAGCTACTTTACTTGCTTTGGTTTCCAATTGGCAACCTAATGTCTGCTTTGAGGAAAGCCGGAATATGAACGAGGCAGGAGCTAGCAATAAAATCTACTAGCACTTTGGACAATACAGCTTCTGTGGTTTAGAAAAAAAATGCAGGGGGGTTAAGGAGTATTGAGCAAGTAGGACCTGCATTTAAATATCAATAAGATGCTGCTCAGATTTGGACTTGCAGGGTGTTTCAACAAAGTCAAAATACCTTTCAGAATGATGGTAAATAGTTGTTTTCTTCCTGAATCAAGAAGTACCTGCAAGTATGTGAGGCTCAAGCTCAAGTCGCCTTTCTCCTGCAATGAATTTTAGTCTGTGAGCATGTAATACATCTAAATTACTCTGCAGCTTTTTAACAAACAAAGTTTTGGTGACTGTCTTCCAGCTCTCTCACAGGAGCAGTTTAAAAAAAAAAAAAAGGCAAAATTAATAAATCAATTTCCCAAATTTTCACTTTAATCACTAAAATTACATGGCAAAAACTATAAAATTTTTGCTTAAGCCTTTAAAGAAATGTTGCTGTCAACAGTTTTGCTCATCTTTCATCAAAGTAGTATGGAAGCAACGAAAATAACCTTTAATGGGACCCTATGTTGTGTTTTATGGCTTCCAGACAAAATACACTAATCTGTGATTAGTGTATTATTGACAGTGGGCACTCAGTAACAGCAGATGCTACTGCGTTTATCCCAGTACCACCGCGCTCCAGAAGAATGACAGTATTACAGCACTCTGCCTCCACAGCGGTGCTGAAATGCATTTTTTTTTTTATGTAGGGCTGTTTAAGAAATGGAATTGACTGCCCTTTCATGGTCTAGTCAGCATGTCTTTCCAGCATCGCATGTAGTGGCAGGGTAAAATTAAAATACGTGCTCCAGGAAAGAGAACTAAAGGCAGTAGAAGAGCAAATTTGTTTCTGAAGTGAGATTTGGAAATAAAATGTCAGCATGATAGAGCATAATAAGAAGCATCACCAGAGAGCAGAGGAACAGGTGTTTTACGGTAGCGGTGGGACTGTTTGAACAGCAGAGGAGAGTTGAAGGAGGGAAAGTGCCACGGTACTGCCTATGGCAGTGTCCAGAACCAATAAAACAGGCTCTTCGAGGGTGAGTTTGTTTTGGGGTTTTTTTTCCCTTTTTAAAATATCTTCTGGTTTTGAGTGCTCTCAGTCTCAATTTCAAGATGACTCTACACCCCCAATGGCAAAGAACCTCTTTTTATTTTTCTGAGTATATTCGGGTATTTCTGGAGCAGCATAACAACCACACCACATGTCCTATGTTGATATTGTGTGTCAGCAGCAATATGCTAAAAAGATGAGTCTAGAAGTTGGCTAGTGTCTGCTAAGGGAGAACTTGGCAAGGTATGTTTCAAAACAAAGGGCATGACTCTGAAATGAAGTCTTAAGGGAACAAGACAACTCCAGCTCTGTCAGAGAGGGGTGATGGGATTCACAACCTGCTTTTTTCCTGATGGTGTTTTGCAAGTACAGCTGCTCTGGCTGGTGGTGAAGGACCTGGCTCTGGAGAAGAGCACGGGAGAGGCCATTGCATTAACCTGGTAGAAGCGGTGAACTGTCTTGCTATGTAGAGTCACTCGTGTCCCACAGCAGGTTTTTCCTTTTGGCATGATGTCTCTGGCCACTGCTGCAAATCCTGTGGCTGTTAGTCATTGGGCCAGAGTCCTTAGTCATTTTTCTTTTTGAAAACGAAGCAAAGAAAAACCCACAGATGAGGGGAAACCCCCAAGGGAAAATTTTTTGGTGGCAGAGGCGCCTGTGGAAATTCTGAAGGAAGGTTTTGACAGTAAGAGGTGTTCATGTGCTGCATAATTCAAAACATGAAAAAAAACAAAACAGCAAAGAATCTGGGGATTTCGGACGTGCTCTGAAACAATTACTTTGTGCTACAAAGTTTGTCTTTATTAGACTAGTAGTTAAGTTATGCTCAGGGCCAGCAAAAGCCATCCTGAGTCTGCTGTTGTGATTGAGCCTTCAAACACAGTTACATTCTGACTACCTTTTTTTAATATTGGGATTCATTTTAGGTGCTGATATGTAGTGCTGAAATCATGACCTCTAATAGTCAAGTGTTTATATCAGTTAGAATTCAATCAGATCTACAGCAAAACCTTAACAAATTTGTAATACATTTGAAAATAGTATGACTTTGTCAATCTGGTTTTTTTGTTTGTTTGTTTCAGTGTCCTTCATTTAGCAATTATCCACCTTCATACTGAGCTGGTGAAAAACCTCTTGGAAGTGATACCCGATTTGAATTATAATGACATCATTAACATGAGAAACGACCTTTATCAGGTAAGCTGTTGTGGTGGTGTAAGTGGTGTTGATTGTTCAGCCGGCAAAAGAGAAAGTACAGAACTTACCAAAGTCTGCCTTATTTTTCTTCTATTCGTTGGAATGAGCCCAGATCAGACTGTAATGCAAACAAGTTTAGAAACACAATGACGTATTGTAAGGTGGTGGAGGAGCAAGAGCCTGTTTTCACTGGTTTAGTTCATGACTCCCCTTGATGTTTACAGAAACGTCTCCATGGGTTAATCATAGAACAGGCCCAAAATACAAAATTCTTCAGTTCATGTCTTCATTGTTTGGTTTGGCTGTTATTAAACCAGTGGTGTGGATTACAGTGTGCCAACTCTGGGCTCTTTTGACCTTTCTAACATGGGATAACTTGGGATCATGAGTCAGTTGCTGCATCATCAGTTATCTGTAGGCATGTGGAAGCTGCAACAAACCATGCCCATGACATGAGCACCAAGATTTCCCTTTCATTTCTAGATTTGCATTATAGCAAAAAAGAAAAAAAAAATAAAAATCCCATCCCCATGTCTTTTACCTAGTAGGAAAAGAACCCTTAACTGCCAGGCACAATTCTGTCTCCTCAACTTCATCTGTGACAGAGTCTGAGTTTTTTGTATTGTAACTCAGACAGGCTTTAAAAAGAGCTGTGCAAACCTGCCTGGAAAAGAATCTCTTTTCAACTGCGCGCACCGTTTGGTTGTCCCAAAGGTAACCAGCTGGATGTTACACAGCAGCACTCTGACATTTGTGTCATTTCTTTTGCTGTGAACAGTAAAGGCAGGATTTTATTCTACACAAATAGTCCTAGAGGGTTTATTTTGACTTTTTTGTTCTCTTTCACATTTCATTTGTATGCTTATATAAAGCAAGTTTGAAATGTGGAGGCTGATGAAAGCAAGCAGAAGATTCTGAATTGAATTCTGTGCCCCCTGTTTAACAGAAACAGGAAGCAATGCTGCACTCCATACAAGAAATAAATCTCTAACTACCAGGACCTCTACAGCTCCTCCTACCTTCTACTTAAACCTTAAGGCAGTGGTGGGAGGGAATGTAGGCTTGGGCGAGAATTTTCTTTCTGTTCAGGTATTCTGAAAGCTGAATCATACATACGCCCTATAGATTCAGTAATTAATTGCAAATATGTTGACAAATGTATTGACAAACACAAGCTTATTGTACAGAGCTGGAATTAGGGGGTTTTTTTCAGTCCTCTGTTAATATAAGGATGATGAGACGGAGATGGAATCTTGTGCAATTTTTAGATTATTTCAGTGTTGGAAATATGATTTCCCAAACCTTACTGGAATGCTTCCTGTTTAAATACATACCTTTTTGAGTATGTTCTGCATGATGCTGTTCACTGGCAAGACTGTGAAGAATGCAGTATACAATTGACCTTTGGAAACACTGGAAACCTCTCGGCCCGAGAGCCTCTCGGTGCTGCAGGTGTCTGCACAAAAATGGAGAAGGTGCGAATAGAAAGAGCTAGCCAGACACACGCTGCGTAAACACACAGTTATTCTGCACTTTGACAAATGCACAGAACGAGATTTTCTTCTTTTCTGTGCAGAGTCGTTTGGGGGGATAAGGAAATCCTAAGCCCACGGCTGCGACCCCCCTATTAAGGAGCAAACTTAAGTGCCAAAGCAGGCCCTGGAAAGTGCAGATGCTCCCTCTGTGGCATGAACTTGGCCATGGGGCAGCTGGAGGCAGGGTTACGGTGTCTGGGGGGCACAGGGATTACGTCATTTCCCGAGTCCCTTGCACCGCAAAGCTCAGAGCCAGGTCAGTACCCTGGCTTACAGAGCAGGCAACGTCTTTGTTCCGCCCAAAGTCCAACTGCTGACACTGGCAAGGCAGCTTTTTATTTCCAGTAAGTAGAAACCCTGCTGGTGGTATGCAGCAGAAAAAAAATGTGGGCATATGCAAGCTTTTCATTTGTTAGTTTTGAAGTGGAGTAACATCTTCTCACAGTAGGAGCTTTTATGAGTTTAAGAGGTTTCTGTAGAGGTAACGTAGCTGTTGCTTATCTTCTCATGGCTTACTTCTGTCACTTCTAGACCCCCTTGCACCTGGCAGTAATCACAAAGCAGGCAGAGGTGGTAGAAGACTTGCTGAAGGCTGGAGCAGATGTCAGCCTTCTGGATCGCCATGGTAATTCTGTCTTACATTTAGCTGCTGCTGAAGGAGATGACAAGGTTTTGAGTCTACTCCTCAAGCATAAGAAGATATCTCCAATGGTCAACCTTTCCAACGGTGAAGGTATGGAAAGATAATGGCTGTATTTTATGCTTACCTACTGGATGAGCGCACATCAATTTCTGCCAATGCAGTGTTTTTACACAGGTAGATACAAGCCTTGGAAAGAACATCTCTCCCCATTTTGCACATGCTGGCCTTGGCTTTTACATGCTGGCAGTCACAGATGAGAGAATACAGACGTGTAGGTTCTCTGGTTATAAAGACAAGATTGGTAATGGCCACGTGACACAGTATGGATTTGAATTTTTGTTACTGTATATTCTTTTCGATGTCACAAAACTTCAAGCACTGTGTTCCTCCTGAGATACCTTATGCAACCACTGTTTTTAAAGAAATTCCCCACAGAAGAAAATGTTTCCTCCTCTCTAGTGAATGAAATCCCCTCAAAAATAATTTCTGGACCAGTGTCAAGTTTCGTATCTGGTACTTTATGACCGTAAAGAATTAGAACCTATAAAATAACCACAAAGAGACAATTTTCCCATTTTTTCAGTGGCACAGGTCATTTGAATTTATTACTCGTGCTCCTAGTAGACTGTAAAATGTGTGACCTAAAAATGTCGTTATGGGAATCAAAAAAAAATGAGTTAAGTACCTCAGAGAGAGGGGTTGGTTTGTTTGCTTTTAACTACAAAGCTTTATTATTCTCTTTTTGAGCTGGTGCAGGTAATCTTGAAGCAATGGGGCAGTGTGACCTTACAGGAGGTGGTACTAAAATATACTAATTATTCCTCAGACTGTTTCTAGATGAGATGTTCAGTAGCAGATGGGGGCAGTGCAGGGTACCTACTTGTTTAGTACCAAGATGCAGATTTTCTTTTTAAGGCTGCTCTCCTTTGAGGCAAAGAGGTGCTCTTTAGTTCCTGCCTCTGTTCCACCTTGTAACCTGTAATTATTTTTCTTTTTTCATGCATGGCTTTGTCTCATCATCAATAACACAACTAGTTCCCATTTATGCACAAAGAACATTTTTATTAACGCCATCTTTTAGTGTACAAGCAGGCAAAATAAGTCACTTCTGCTCAGATAACTGCAGTAACTCTCACTCATTTTACAATTCTCATAGATGCGGCCACTTCAAAACTCACTACTCTGATATTTCCATATTTTTCAAATATTAATGCATATGATGGATGGGGTTTGTTTTGTGTAGGTCTCAGTGCAATTCACATGGTGGTGATGGCAAATAGTATGTCCTGCCTCAAACAGCTGATTGCTGCTGGAGTTAATGTCAATGCTCAGGAACAAAAATCCGGACGAACTGCATTGCATTTAGCTGTTGAACAAGAGAACATCCCTTTGGCAGGCTGCCTTTTGCTTGAGGTAAGGGCAGAATTTCTTTCTCCCAGGTCTTTTCACTTACATATTTAAAAACTCTTGAAAATCTTTAGTGCTTCAGAGGAACAGAAGTAAGGGGTGTTTCCTGTTTATGAACGTGATTACTTGCATTGGTATAATGGCAAAATTATTGCTAGTGTTACCCATTATTACGTGCTCAGCACTGCTGGTGAACCTTTTGCCCAAGTTGAGGAATTTACAGTTTGTGACCCTGACCTGACTGCATATGCCGTGTTAATTTGCACTGAGTAATCCGAACAGCCAATAAAACTGCTCATGAACAAATTAATTACTTCATCTGTGTGAAGTAGAATGTGTATACAGATGTGCATAGAGAGATAGTTGTGTATATCTATAAATATCTGTCTCATCTTTTTAATCCCTTGATCATAGTGTTCTTAGTTCTACGCATCCGCAGCTGGCTGCTGTAGCTTTCCTTGGTATCCGTGTATGAATGTGCCCCCAGCCTGCCTGCTCTCCCAAGGAGCAGCAGGAGGGCAGACTTCTGTGCACACCAGTTCAGGCTCCAAACACCACGAGTGATCAGATGGCAGAACTATCCCATGGGACACAAAGTGGCTGTTACCTACCTGACCTATTTGGGTTTATACGCTGTGCCTCCTGCTGTAACACTGACACAACCACCATCTGTTCCTGCATGCAGACAGTTGTTGTTACTTTTAATTCCTTCTTTTCAGACAATGATTAGAGTTTTTATGCAAATGGCCATGGAATGCTGCTTATTTGCACAGTAGCGATGTTTATGCAGATGTGAGTTTCTGCAGCTGTATTGTATAGATGAGTAGCACTTTTCCTTTTGTCATTCAATAAAAACTTAGGGTGATGCAGATGTGGACAGCACTACATATGATGGGACAACTCCGCTTCACATAGCAGCTGGAAGGGGGTCTACAAAATTGGCAGCAGTTCTCAAAGCAGCAGGTATGAAAACAGGTATTTGCTGGAGAGTTTTCTTTCACAGTGACAATTCAGGTTGAAGGCTGCAAGCAGAAAAGAACGTGCCAGTGAACTTGTTTAATGAGCAGAAGAAATCAGATGTTAAAAGCACGAAGGTTTGTTTTTCCTCAGGGAAGTCCTACTTTCAGGTGCTGTACTACTCTTTAGCACCATCTAATGGCTAAAAAGCAAATGATGTTAGTCAGGGAAAAGATCTCTTGAGCGCTCATGGAAGTGTTTTGAGTATTTCTTTAGTAGTTTTTTATAGCTGAAGAAGCAGAGAAGAGACCTCGTCACATAATTGGGCTAAGTCTTGGACTGCTTTAAAAACAAAAAAAAAATAGGTCACTGAAGGATGGAGCTTGTTAGTGTCTCCTATTTCGTATCACTGTGGAAGAGTTAGTTTTGAATATTTATTGGAACATTTTTTCAATTGTATGTAGAGCCGATTTTTCTCCTTTGAAACAGAAATCCAAGCCTCCTATTGCTCCGGCTGTGTGCTTGGTCTTTTAATAATACCCACACTTTCTCTGACACTATAAAAAGAAGCACCACACCATCGCTTCCTCATGTACTTGCGATGCTCTGTGTGAGCCAAGAATGGGAGTGGAAGTCAGTTCATAGTGTCATAGCTCTTTCTTTGGGCCCTAACACTCATCGCTTGTCATTTTTTTCCTCTTTATAATGGAGAGGAGCATTATACAGAGATGTGATGGCAGTTAACTTTAGTTGATAAAAAAAGTTATTTGCTGACTTAATATTAAATGTAATGTAGCCTGAGTAGCTAAATTAGCAAATTGGCCATTCAGTACTTAGAATACATATTTTAAGTATTGTTGAAAAGCAGCTTGAAGCCTTTTCTTAGGAACTTTTTTGCACACTTGTTTTCCAGGTGCAAATCCTCATGTTGAGAACTTTGAGCCATTGTTTGACATAGACGATATGAAAGACTATGATGAAGGGATTGTGCCTGGAACGACACCACTGGATATGGCAGCCAGCTGTGAGGTGCGTGGTCTGGTGGTTTTTTTTTTCTTTTTAATAATAAATGATAGTTCAGCTCTCTCAGCCAGCTCTTCACTGCATCTACAGTTATTTCAATGGTGACAAGCTACTAATTTGCTATCAAAAATTAAACTAATGCAGCCACAACTCCCCCTCCATGAAATAGCACTGGAGGAAAGCTTCACTTAGCAGACTACTTCTACAGACTACTGAACAGGAGTGACCAGGCACTTAAAATAGTTGCACTACAGTTTGCACATATGGAAAAGTATTTAGCTGATGGGGCAGCATGTGTTTGAAGGCCCATATTCAGAGATATGCTCTAGTGGGTTTCTTTGCTGAATGTTCTTCAGAATTGCATGTGTGTAGGGAAGATACACTCTTGCGTCCTATCCAAACAGTGATTAGGCTGCACAGTCCATGCTTTAGTTGCTGATTATGTGCAGTTGGTTTGGTGTGAGTGTAAGGTAGAAGCAATCAGCATCTCTAATCACATGGAGCTAGCAAGCGGTACAAGCCTTAGGTGAAAATCTAACCCAGGCTTTGTTTTAAATTACTAGTTGCAGACAGGCAATAACTTCTCGCTCAGCCACTGCTACCGCCACTTACTTACTGCAAAGGCTTCCTCCATATCTTGAAAACAGTTACCAGATGACATAGCATAGGGCAAGGAAGATTAACTTCTCAAGATTTCTCCCTCAAGCTTTGCACAGGTCTTCTACAGCATCGTTAGTCACACTGATCCTGGGACAGAAAAAATTCCCATTTACAGATGAAGTTAGGGCTTTAATATACTACTGAGACTTGTCAAGATAATGGACACTAACCCGGTTTCTGCTAAATACTGACTTTAATGTATTCTCTTAGGTGTATGACATATTAAATGGTAAACCCTACGAGTCAGCAGTGGTTTCGGAGGACTTACTGACACAAGGTAACATCTATAAAGACGACTTAACAATATCCCTTTAGTAATTGAGTACTAAAAGTGTCCTTGCAAAAGACATTGCCCTTCAATAGCTTGTAACGGAAATGGGGAGGGAGAAGAGGTACCCTCCCACCCACTCATTCACAGAATGAGCATGATTCTATCAAGAGGTATGCCACAAGGACACAAAGGAGTACATTTTCAATATTACAGCAATACATAAGTAAACACTGGGATTGATGGACACTAAACTACTCTTTAATTTGGCTTTGTTTCTGCTTAGAAATGAACTAGTGCATGATTTGTATAAATAATAAACTAACATATTTCTCTGTTCCCCAGGACATTTGAGAGAGTTGAATGAAAGTTCCAAGATGCAGCTTTACAAACTATTGGAACTGCCTGATCCAAACAAAAACTGGTCCACTCTAGCACAAAAATTGGGTCTTGGCATACTTAACAATGCCTTCAGGTTGAGCCCTTCCCCATCGAAAACTCTGCTCGATAACTATGAGGTAATGTGGCTGTAACAAGTTATAAAGAACACTCAGACACATAAAGAACATTCTTCTCCTGCACAGTGGACAGTGCAGCCCTTCGGTTTTAGCCAGCCTGGATGATGGTGAGCATCTGGTGTCTTCTCTCTTAGGTTTCTGGTGGTACAGTTCGAGAGTTGATTGCTGCTTTGAGACAGATGGATCACACAGAAGCCATTGAAATAATTCAGAAAGCACTATCCGTCTCACAAAGCCCATCTCACCTGGAGGACAATACAGCAAAAGCTCTTCCGTCATCATCACCACCCACCTTTGCAAATGGAGAGACAGGTAAAATTGAAAAAACATCTTAAATGCAGCTCTTGATGTTTTGCTGTCAATTCTCCCTGCCCCCGCCTTAAACTGCTGATAGATTGCATAGTTTCTTACACATGATGCCCGAGCTGCTTACCTGTTTCAGAAATATTTTAATGCAGCACAGCTTTCTTGTCACAGACATTTGCTATGCCTAAAAGAGAGGGGGAAAAATGGACCACTTGAAGCAGGAGGCCTGCATTACAGTATTGATTATACTGCCTCTCTTTTCTAAAACCAGGCATCTGCTATTTATTCATGGTAACTCCTTGGATGTACTGGGGATAAGTTTCAAAAGATAAACCAGGCCATGATTTCCCAGGCCTGTCCAAGTGCCATCACCTTTTGAGGTTTCTTTTTTCCCTCGTCATATCTGGGTAAACAAGAATGTTTTGGGTTTATAAACTTCTCAGTAAGACTTTGGTATTGCATTTCTCCTTTCACTGTATGTGGCACTCCAAAATGGTCCAGTGTTCTGTAGGCAGAGAAATTGGGGATGGTTTAGGTTACAAGGGACCTCCAGCAGTCATGCTGTCCAGCTACCTCCTCAGAGCAGGGCCAATATAACATTACGTGAGGTTGTCCATGTCATGTCCAGTTGAGTTTTGAGCATCTTCAATGACAGAGGTCCTACAGTGGTTTTAGGCAGGAGACTCTGCCAACAGAAAAACAGAGGTTGTGAGGAGGCAGCAAGTCATCAGGGATGTTTAGTCACTGCCTGGCCATGTCAAGTAACAAAATCCTTTGTTTTTTTCTGATGCCCCATTCAAACACCAGTAGTGCAGTCAGCACTGTAATGTGGAAACTTACACCCTATGTGAAAATACTGTAGATATTTCTGGAAAGAAAAAAGAAACACCACAGTAACTCCATCCTGGTCTAACATTGCCGGTTTACTCTCTATACAAAACTATTTGTTCAGTCATGGAACCGAGCCTTCACATCTATCCAAAAACGTGCTTGTACACATATCACCTCTTTAGATTAATCTTAAAGGGTAAGAGGGGTTCTGCTGCTTTGCAACATGAATGGACTGCATCGTATCATTTATTTTAAGGTGGTTGTTTAGAAAAATAATAGTGAACTCTAATATACTGACCACATCATACCTTCAACTCAGGTACTTGCAGTCAGGCACTCCTTTTGTGGATCTTGCACAGATGACAGCTGCTGCTGACTTCTTTATATTTCAGGCTCATTTACTAGATGAAAATTTTCAAGTATTTGTCTCAAAAATAAATCTGTAAGAGAAATAACATGAGAAAGTTTTAGGAGCCTCATCCTGGAGCTGTACGCTTGCACATAGTCTGGGAAGAGAACCTTTTGCCCTGCTACTACCACACTCAGGCAGAGTCCTGACTAGTGCGGTGACAGCGTTAGTGTCAGCAGAGCACCAGGCTTCTCATCCCACCCAAGCTCCAACTGCAGTGGATCTCTGCCAGTAGTGCATTAGATCACGTGCTTTGGTCAACTGAAAACATTCCGCACAGCTTTTTGTATTATAATATCTAAAGTTAGAGTTATTTTCCCATAGAAGAGCTTTAACATTTTTAGGCTTTGCATTCCTTTTTTGGAATTAGGCTTTTCTGAAGGCAACATTACTGAAGCACCACAAACAATAATATATTTCCCTTTTCTCTCTCCCTCAGGTGAGCTTTATAATAGCAAATTTCAAGACAACGAAAGCATGTGTGACAGTGGTGTGGAGACCTCCTTCCGCAAACTGAGCTTTACTTATTCAGACTCTCTGAACAGCAAGTCATCAGTAACACTTAGCAAAATGACCCTGGGCTATGGACCTGAAAGTTCAGTGCAAAGCAGTTATATAGCCAACTAGTAACATTCAATTAGCAATATGCAGTTACAGGAACAAACGTGACATTTAAAATGACATCGGTGTCATCCTGGTCAGAGGGAAGTGAATTCACAACCAAAAGTGCACTGGAGGAACCACACACAAACCTGAAGACAAACAGCGACTTCAGCGGGCGACTCCTTAGCCATTGCTTCCTTCCTCAAGTACATTTAATGTTACTCATTTACAAGCCATACACAATAACCAGGGCTCTACTGCTGCATTAATACACAGGACTGGACACTGTGAATGACTAACGGAGCTTTTCTGGTTTGCAAGGATTTTCTTTTATAGATGAAAGTCACTCCTTGTTAATGCATAATACCAACTCACTTAAAAAGAGGCAAGGCACACAGAGCAATCAAAGGATATGGTTTCTAGCTGCTCTCTTCATAATTTTTGCAGCACAGTTGCATGAAAAAAGCTCATAAAATAGCTGGCAAAGAAAAATCATTACTTTAATCACAATGACAATTCAGAGAGAAAAGAGAATCCAAAAAAAAAAATCTTGTATATTTCAAATAATGTATTTAAACTTAACTTTGGTGCCTCTTATTCAAAAACATTTTCAAGTTTGGCATTTTCCTGTTTGTAAATAGTTTTTTTTTATATCTGTTCCTTTTTAAAAAAAATGCTTTTAAATGCCTATTTTTATTTTACTTTACTTTTATAATAAAAACCCAAAATGAAATCTCTTGTCTACAGTCGTCATAATTTTTACATATCTTTCAAGTAGAGTTATTGGAGATTTAGGTATTGATACAAGATTATGCTGATTTTCAAGTACCAAAATAAAGAAAGGGTTGCAAGCCACCTGTCTTAAAGCTTAAGTATCTCTTTATGGTGGGAGACCAGGAGCACCAGCTACTGCTGAGCAGCTGTGCTTTGCAACTAAAGACACTGATCCGTGGTCTCTTTTAGTTCTGTTCTCACAATTATGGTGGCAGAGAATCATCTGCGCTGAAACTAACAATTTAAGCATCTCAGCAAAACTCTGAGGAGACAGTTCTTCCTCAGGCTGTCTAGAAACTCCTCTAATAATTGTGTTCCTGAGCAGTGTTTCTTCTTGTTGCGCATTAATTCTGAGATAGTGAGTGCAACTGTTACAGATGTTGGCGCTACTAAGAATACAGATCTCAGATTTCATGATGAAAAAGCAATGAGCAGCATCCTACCATTGTGGCTCACTTGTAGCTGGTTTTCTTGGCACAAAGATGGGATGTGACAGTGTTGTTCTTGGCTCCGCTCAGTCTCCAGTAACCTGGGTGTCACTCCTGAGAAAATTAATCAAGGTAAACCTTGAGAATTGTTATGTTTAGAGCAGTATTTGCTGTAATGAATTAAACAATGAGTAATGAAAAAAAAATTGCAAAATAACTTCATATCCAGCTGAATTACTGAGTATGTTAATTACTTCCAGACAAGCAAAATGCATCATAGTAAAAATGCCATTCTTTCTTTCTGTTATTGTATGTATAACCTACATATGCATTGTCAAAGGCATATGGATTTTTTGTTCAATTACTGTACTTGTCCAGTGTTCTCTCTGCATTCCAGCTGTAACAGAAACAGCCAAAGGTTCTCATATTCTCGGGGTGGAGGAGCTTTTTGAGCCTTAGCAGAGCTGCTGTCCGAGTCAAACGCACCTTCTGCTGCCACAGAAATTCCAGCACAGCTCAGGGGGCTGTCAGAGACTTCTATTGAGGCTTCTACAATCCTGCAGGTCACCAGGGCATCCTGGCTGTTGATTCACACCTTTTAGCCTTATTTCTGACCAGCTCTGCTTTTGAACCACTAGAAGACACCTGGGTCTGTATTTCCTTAAGCACTTCATGACCAAATGCTGCATAATAGCTATTCATCAGGTTAGTGATCATGCAACGAAGAGCAGGACATCTCCCCTAGGCCCTGTGTATTCAAGTGCTTTAAATGGCAGTCTGGCAGCTTCTTTCCTTGCAGCATCTCAGTTTGTCTATTTAACAGAAGAGGTTTTGGTTCTCTTTTTGGGTTTGGTTTGTTCTTTTTTTTAACCCCTCTTTGTTTAGAAATAGAAAAATAGTAATGTAAAAGTATTCTCACTAATTCAAACAGGAACACTAAATTTTTAGTTGGGTCACATAATAGGACAACTTTTCCCATCTGCATTAATCCTTAGCATCTTAAGTATGTGTTGAAGGCATGCCACAGTTTGTCAGAACTAGGCTAGAGTAGAACACACTACATAAACTGGCATGACATCTAGTAGGAGACATTTGTGTCTTGCATAGTCCTCATTTGCAGAGCAAACTTACTGGAGAGCCTAGTGTTTACCTCAAGCAGCTCCATTAAAAGAAGATGCTGAAACACAGCTTTACTCTTCCTGCTTTACCTTTTTTCTTATTAGTAGGTGGTCATCCTGTACAGGACACGCTGATTCTTGTAGTGATGGCACCCCAGAGAAGGTCAAACTCCTTGCAGGTATGAGGATGACATCAGCACACAGAGGAACCAGCCTTAGCAAGAGAAAGTGTAAGCGATGCAGATAAGTCTTAACAGAAACATTTAAAGCAGATGTATTCTTCTTAACAGATGACTGTCAAGATGTATTTATGTGCCTCACCATCATATCTGCTCCCCTCAGATACAGATTTATCCTTACACCTCCTTGCCCAGAAAGGAAGTGCCATTCCTATTTCACAAATGTGATAGAACAAACTAAAAAACAGTCCTGCAGGAACCCAGGAATTCACTGCCTGAGAGCTCCTGTGTACACCTGGCTTATAGAGAGAAACCTCTCTCACTTAACTGCTAAAAAGAGGGTAGTAATGGTGTAACCGAGTCCTACATTTTCATTCAGTGCAGTAAGTTAGCATGTCAAACTCCCTACACCTTGTAGCACAGGATATTGTCCCCATTCTATTCCATATTACCTCTGAGGAAACAAAACTGAGAAGGGTATTGTTACTAAGTTCTCAAAAATCATGATGAAGTTGGGTTTTTTTAAGATATGTGCATGAACAGCAAGAATGGAGTTTCTGGAGTTAATTTTTTTTTTCCATTAGAAGTTTTCCTAAAACTTCCCCAGCAAGATGTCAAGCTCTTACTCAGAGCATGGCAGCTCTACACTGCGGTTGGACAAACAGAAGTACTGACTAGGCCCACGTCACAGTGCGCTCTTGTAATGCACTGCATCATACTGCAGGAAGCCTGGTGTGTATTTCCATTAGCAATTAGAGCACTGAGGCTGGAGGTATGGTCAAAAACCATCAACCAACAACCTCAAACTGATCCTCAAGCTCATTTCATGGGTCTGTCCTTCTAAGTGCTAATCACACTTCCTGTTGCTTTGACAGTGACTGCACAGATTTATCTGGAAACACTTGCAATAGTCAAATGGATCAATATTGAAATAAGAAAGGTTATCTAATCAAGCTTGTTTTTCCTGGAATGTAGAGAGGTGTAACCTTTGGGCACCCTCAGTCAAGTTTAGTATTAAATTTAATTTCATTACAGTGAGGATCAAAGTTTGAAATAATTCTAAACTTAACCTGCACTTGCAGTAATTGGAGCTTCCTACATTATTTTTGCTACTGTACTGCAGTAATAAAAGCTAGAAACTTGTGGAATGCAGCAAAAACTCCTAACAAGAGATCAAGCTTTCCACTCTTTCTGTCATAGGAAGCCACCTGAGGGCTGGCTCACACCACTGCTCCGTCACAGTTGTTGAGGACGTGAGCCGAAGCTTAAATCACATGCTAGTTGGTAAGACAGAATCACAGGACCAGCATGCCAGAGTATTACTAGAGCTTATTTACAACAGGCAAGGGAGGACTCCTACAACACAAGAAGCGAGAAGCAGCAATGCTGGCAAAAGCCTGGCAATCGCAATGTTTGCAAAGAGGTATCAGAGGCCAGCATTTAAGGTTTTGATTTTTCACCACCATGAAAACGGATTGAAACTTCCAGCTCCTGCAGCTGACAACAGCATGCTTCCCCACCAGGCCACTAGCTCGACAGACCACGGTCATTCTTATTTAGAGCTCCTGTTGTGGATTACCTAACTCCCCACTGAGCCATAGAGCCTGCTCAATCCACAGGCCAGTAGTTCTAATAAGCAAGGGTAATGTCCCTTCTCCCATAGCCATTCCCCTCGATAGTCAACCAGGTCCCCAGCCAGCCACAAAATAAAGCAGCTACGCAAAGAAAGTGATGCTGAACCACTTTGCATTCACAGAGCCCATCAAGAAATCTCAAGATCAACTTCCAAAAGCAGATGCCCCAGAACAGGTCCTGGGCAAGCAGCCTTCCTCCTCACTAGTCCTCAGGGTGTTGTTTCCCTTCACGCTGCAGCATGTTTCCTTTGCTGTAGCCGCCTAGACCTAAGACACCTCTGTTTTGACTACGATGCACACTAATAATCAAAACTGACATTTATAAGTCTTTACTGACTGACTCTACTTCCTACAGTAAGATGGCCTTTCCTCAACGGTGGCAGGGACAATACCACATAATTTTAAGGTTCTGTATTTTTCACTTAAGTTTTGTTTTTCCGCCCTAATTAAACTAAATCGGGACTTTCATTTTGCTATCTTGTAACATCTGACTGGAAAGCAGAGTTATGTAAACCCAATTGACTGGAACATGTCCTTAAATATTCAAGCCACAAGTTCCTGGATGACTCAACTTTACCCCTCAGAGGGTAAGAAAGAAAACTCTGATTCCAACAACGTAAAGGCTGGCTTGTAAGCTACAAAACCAAACTGTCCTTTCCTGAGAATAAGAAACTCACTGGCCTGTTCCTCTGCACCTGGTGCTGCTACAGGTCACTGAAGTGGTCTCTGCTACACATGTCCAAAAGCAGAACGGGATTAATAGAACTAAAAATATTGAAGACAGACATGCCTCTAAGGTGGAAGAAATGTTCAGGCTCCAAGGTATGCAA
The DNA here is from genome assembly GCA_008711295.1 of Anarhynchus alexandrinus. Taxonomy (NCBI): domain Eukaryota; kingdom Metazoa; phylum Chordata; class Aves; order Charadriiformes; family Charadriidae; genus Anarhynchus; species Anarhynchus alexandrinus. Next base: position 6,532,728 of record VUYV01000022.1, on the reverse strand, counting down.
GCAGCAGGTAACAACAAAGACTGACAAAGCTTCATAGCTATGAACTTACTTAGAGAGGAACTTTATTTACATGCTGCTTTTCTGGAACAAAGGTAGAAGAACTTGGTAAAGCTTCCAAGAAAGCACTCCAGTAAACTGGAGCAAAACAAGTCTCCCTTTTGTGGCAGAAAGTACCAACAAAGAGGTGCCCTCTAAAGCTCAAAATGGCCTCTCCAGGTCCTGAATGGGTTCAGAGTCAAATCTCTGCCAGAGACCAGTTTTAGGACAACGGATTAGCCAATGCCATACAGCTTTCTTCCAAAACCTGCTCTCAAGTTCTATTCTGGAAGGGCATTATTCATGGCTCCTGCTGAGGGGAACTCTGACTGCTGCTTTGGCCACCTGCAGAAAACAGCCCAGAGGGAGCCCAAAGCAAACAAAGGCCATCAGCACAAGCAAACCCCACAAACCCTTGAACAAAACATTCCCCTCTACTGTTGCCACCACTAATTTAATGACACTGAGGACAAGCATCATGACACTTACCTCTTCCTAATGCTCCTGCTGCTGCCCATCAGATACAGCTGGCAATACAGGTGCTGCCGAGTAGCTGCAACAGCGCTCACATGGCTACAGATAGATGTGTCAACAGGAACGATGGATACGCTGGAGATGTCTTCACTGTTGCATTCCTGTCTTTGCCCTGATCTGAGACAAAGGCAGAACAATGTAACTAAGTATAGCACAGTATGAAAACGCAAAAGTACCAAGGGGAAACGGTTAACCAAGGTACCTGTAACAGCCACTGCTGCACTGGGAAGAGAAGAATAATAGCATCTATAAATACATACCTACTACACCATCAGGAAACCAAAAGACCATATTAAGGATATTAAGACAATAATGAAAGTGAACCTCCCCCATTAAATTCTGCTTTGAGCATTTGGCTTAAGCAATTGCTAAACTTTTGTAACAGCACCTAGTACTGAATTAAAGCTTTCCAGTGAGAAAGAATGGACCCGCGCTTTAGGCAGCTTCTGGCCCTCAAAAAATAAATAATTAAAACAATTTCTGAACCTTTTTATGGCAGTCTGGGAACTGCACAAAGCAACAGAAAAGAAAAAACACAACCAACCAACCAAAAACAAAAAAAAACCCACCACACAAATCAAAGCAAAATAACCCCCAAAAAATTTTAAAAGAATACTTTTCTGCATAACAGCGCTGACAAGCATTAGTTGCATAGCCACTTCATCAATTGTTGATCACGTACCACATCATTTCTTTCATGATTTTTGCCTAAAATTTGTGATGCACTAAAAAGGTCAGTTACCCACATTCATGGTTTACGGCTTCTAGCAATCCAAAAGCTCTTTTCTATATCTCTGAAGCTTCACTCATATTCTGAGATGCACTAACAACAAATATCATTGACGTTCAGATAGTCTTGTTGATTGTCTTTGAAACAAGTAATTCTGTCAAATTATTAAGTGCCATTTTGAAATTCTATCTAGATGTTACTGGAAGAGATGTTTCTACATCAACGTAAGAGAAAGACATCAACCAACCTGCCTTTTTCCTAATACAATGCAGCAATATTTATTAATCATATTTATTCCAAATTTCCTCACATTTTTTCATCCTTACCTCATATTGGCTCTGTTGCTGCTTTGATTCCACTTTGATTCCAGGACACTGAAAAAACTGAAAGATTTTTATTGTATTGTTGGCCCAGGATCCCTCACAGATAACTTTTAAATTCATTTATCAATGTCTGTATTTTCTAACTGTTAAGTTTTATTCATTACTATAATTTTCCCTATTTATTTTATATAACTTATAAACATTGGCACATACATATTTTGATTGCTTTTTCTTTCAACTAGGACAAATTTTGAATTAGAAAAGCCCTCCTATGCAACTGCAGTTAGTTGTTTTGGTGACCTAATAAAGCATTTGTAAGCAACTTCCATTTATTACTTCCCTTTCATCTTGAAGTGTTTCCTCTTGCTCAGGAGTACATCAGTTTTGGTCAACACCAAATACAAAAAGCACCATAGATTGCCAAGCATCAGCCAATATGCTCACCTCTTTGGCCATTAAAACTGTGATCACTGCAAGAAAACAACCCCCAGTTCCAAGTACTCTACCTGACCAATGAAGCACACAGCCGCTCTCCCCACAAGTGCTCCAGACCCCCAACACCACCAGCAAACATCCCCCACATGGTGCTTTTACAATGAAGATGGACATCACTAGTAGACCTCGTTCAAACATCTTCTACTGTAAAGTGCTGATACTGCTGGGTGCTTTGCAAGAAAATTAGTACTTGTTTAGACTGTGAGAGGATCCTTGCAGAACCCCAACAAGATCCCAGCTGCATTTCAAACCCCATCTAACAGACAAGTCCAATGTTTAGCAACCTGCCCACGGTACAGCCCAGTAGCCTGGATTTCCTAAGAGCCAAACCCTCAGGCTTTCAGCTCCACAGGCTGCAGCAGCCCCCCATGCTGAAGCAACCTTATTTTCTTTGTATCAAATGCCAAAGAGAGATGACATTTCTATGGGAAACCTAAACATTTTAAAAACAACTTACTCAGAAACAAAATAGAAGGTGAAGTCTGTACAAAGTGATGGTGCTAAGGAGTTCAATGTGCCACCAGATCTAATCATGAGTCAACAGTGTCTTCTATGGGGAACTCACACACAAAGAAGCAAAATTAAGATGTTGAGGTTTCCTTTGTAAGAAAGAGAGGAGGATCAGTGTGGAGCACAGGGCCACTCAGGAGGCAACAGAACAGCTGCGGAGCAATGTCTGAGTGAGAACAGCAGCTCCTGCAGTATGTATCTACTAGATAAAAAGCAGTCACTTGTAATTCTGTGGTCCTCTCACATGACCATTTCTTCTCTGTACTGTCTCCTTTCTCTTTGTACCTTTCATCAACTCTTCTCCCCGTTTCTTTTCCCACAGCCAGGCATATCTCATACTATGCCACATTATGCAGAATCCCACACAGCAGCAAAGGTTTGTGACCGCACCTGCGGCTCTCTGGGAACAGTCAAAGCTAGATGCAGAGCACTCAAGGTTATTTCTCATGTTGCATGAAAAGAGAGAAGCAAAGAAGTTTTGTACTCAATTCCCCTTTCAGAAGGGGGAACAGATCTGCCTGATGTCTGACTAGACAGCCCAGGTTTCATGTCTGTTTGGAAGCCTGCCTTGCAGGAGGCAGGCAGGATACCTGACAGAGGGACAGCCACATATCTGAAAGGGTAGTACCAGTGCTCTCCCAATTTGGGTGTAGATAGATCAAGCAACTCCAAGTGGGGGCATACCTGTGGACGTGGCTCCAGCTTCACTCCCTGCCCTCCCCCCTTGCCGCCAGCATACCTTGCTGTTATCCTAAGATGAATTTCCACTTACGGCATAGTGAAACTGGAAAACATACAGATTTTTACAACCATAGTCTGGAGGTCCATATTTGCATTGCCCCTTAGTTAGGATGAATTCACAACTCCAATCTCATGTGAATTGGAGAACTCAGATTAGCTCTCTTGCACCGACTCACCCCTCCCACTTTATACATGGGATATATTTTTCTCATCACCTGAGAAAGCCTTACTCTCAATACACCACATACATTATCTGCAAGCTTTGCTGTTGATATCTTTACATTGAATGAACAGTTAAAATTCACATGACAGGAATAGACAGCATGATCTCCAGTCAGCTCAAATTGTACATCACTTCAACTTTAGTCAAATTCTTCTGATTTCTTCCTCCTCCTGTTTCACTCCTTACATCTAGAAGGAAATGAAGTATCCTCAAACAATGTCCACCAGAGAGGTCAAGGTTAGTGACTTTTCTAGTTCTTCAACACTGGTAGGTTCCCAAGGATAAAACACAACCACTTTCTTCTTTTCAGTCATGAGGAAACCATTATCACTAAATCTGCCTTTTATACTCCCTACATCCAGAGAAACAAAAGGAGCAACTGCAGTGGTCTGAAGAGCAAATATATAAATGTCATCTCGTTGGGATACAGAGGCCTGGAAGAGAAATAAAAAATAAAATAAAATAAAATATATATGTTAAAGAAGAACCCAGTTACACCCAAACTGGGAAAGACCTGCATGCCAGTAAAACAGACTGAACAACCACATTTGACCAAAATTACTATTCTGTTCTGGAATTTTCTTCTGGAACAAAAGTCGAACCAACAGGACTCATACGTAAGAATCACACAAAACCTGCAAGTGTTATTACAGCCTTCCTACAGAATACTACAGATTGTGGGAAAATGCCATGAAGTGTTGTCGCTCTACCATCTTATGAAAATAACCAAATAAGTTGTAATCTAACTTGTATGTAGTGCTGGTATCCTATACTTACTGGTGAAAGGACAAATCTGTTTCACTGCAACAGACTTCACTCACCCTATAAATTCACAACTACTAAAGTAGCTGGCCTTTCCGATTACATCGGTTAATAGAAATACAGAGAAGCTAAAGATAGTAAAAATCACAGCAACACAGGAGGTCACCTCATCTTAATGGAACACAGCAGTGAAGTCCTTACACTACATTTAGAAGGCAGCTATGTTGTGAAATATCAGGACAAGGTATAATGTTTTATATTAAGTTCTATCAGTAGTTATCTCAGAGAGGCTTAAAAGCACAACCAGGATACATTTTCATGCAGCACTCCCCATTCACCATCATGAAATATTATGCTACATCACTTTCAAATACCAATTAACTATATACAAAAAGCGGACAAATTACATTAAGTGCAGAAATCGTGTCCCTCTTACGAGAAAAACAACACTATTCATTTTTAAGAAAAAGCACACATCCTTTACATTTTGTCTTTTCTGAAGAACACTAAAGTCTTCACGTTTTTTAAAAGCAATGCTATGAAGAGTAGCGCCTGGATTAGCAATGTATTTGAAAGTCTAGTTAGTTTATTAGTAACTATGTATAGAAGCACCAGCTTCTCACAAAAACAGAATAATTTTTTCAATCACAGCTGCATACTTCCTTAAAATAACCACTTTGCATTTATTCTTGCTAGCTATCCTTATTAGTTAGTACTGCAGAGACAACACAGCCATGGGAATAAGGAGTGAAATTTCCCAATGATGCTCCAGTTGCAGAGCTTTTAATACTGATGATGTCATCTACAAAAAAACCCAGCATGACTCAGACTCCAGATTGTGCCACCCACTGGAAAAAAAAAAATATATATATATATATTTATATAACAGGCTGATTTCTTTCCTTTGTATACTCAGGAGACCATCCATGCTGCCATGAAAGAGATAAGAGGGAAAAATTTGGCCCATTTCCTTTTTGTACAGCAATTATGCTGGTTCAGATTCAAAGAGATTAAAGACCTCTATTCCCCCCTTGTTTGGTTTAGCTCTAAAGAGCAAAGCTGCAGTTTGGAAGCCAAATGAGAAAACACACAGGTCCCTATCCTGCCCATCTGCTGATTAAGAATTTTGCAATAAGATTTACATGCTAAGAAGTGAGGCTCAACAAAACGTGTGTGTACACACTCACACAGGGTATGCTTCCTCTCTCTATATAGAGCGTGCTTGCTAGGAGCAGAAGAAATCTGGGGAAAATCAGCAAATGGACTAAATGACAGTGTTACACATCACTGAGGCTTTCTGTGCCTGTTCGGAAGACTGCCACACTTGCCAGATATTAAGAAATAGTCACTATTATGCAAATCAGAACCCTTAGCTGGAGGGCAGGGATTTGCAGAAGGAGGAGAGGAGCATGCAATATTGCATGTTAGCAATGGTACACTGATCTGAGAGTTTGAGCACTTCAAGAGGAAATACTGCTGACAATAATGCACTCCACACTCAACTGAACTACCATCATCCAGTACTGACATACAGCACTGTCTGCAAGCCAAAACACTTGTCCTGATGCTATTTGCTATCTAGGGACAAAAAGAATGAAAGGAGCAATGCTGCTGCAGCCAGGTGGAAGACAGTCAAAAGAGACTTCATTATTTAAAATAAAACACAACCCAAACAAAAAAAATACCACCAAAAAAAACCCCAAACCAAAACAAAAAACAAACCACAAAACCAAACCACCAGTCTTACTTAGATATGCATATAGTGACACAAAAAAAAAATAAATCTGATTTTGAACTCAATGTGGGAGCTAGAATTGCAACAGCTAAGTAGAAAGAACATTCAGTGGAATCAGACACTGCATAGCAGGCAAACAACAGTAAGATTAGCAAAATGAAATACAGTAATTTCACATGTCTGATGCTTACACTAAGATGGGACTTTTCTAATCCCACAGCATCCTTTAATGATGAAAGGAAGTGATGGTTCATAGGACTCTGGAGTCCACCTTCTCCCACAAGGCAGAAAGTAATAACGCAGCTTTTCCTGGTACAATTTCCACATCTTTCCAGAAAGTCATTTATGGACTCCTTGTAGATGGGGACAGCACTTTGTGCTTTAACAGTCACTCCGTCTTTGGCAAGGGTGCATACTGGCTCCAAAGAACTCCAGGTGTGCACAACGACCTATCAAGCACATTGAAGAGAGCACAAAGCTTAGAAGAAAAGTTACAGCTGTGAAAACAACCCAGCAACATGGTTTCAACCGCTCATTGCAAGAGATGTTCTCCCAACAGTACCAGCTGATTTCCACTTAGCAAGAAACTCCACAAAGATTTAAACAATTGATATGGCATAATAATGCCATATTATATAAACCAATATAAACCTAACAAGAAGCCTGTTTCAAAAAGTCTGGATGTGTTATTCTTCTTGATCTGCAAGGCTTTTTGTTTTCTCCAGGCTCCTTGATAGAAGGGGGTTACCAATTCCTGTCAAGGGATTACTGGGAAATGGAATTCGTAAGTGACTAATTTGTGGATTCTTTTTCTTCCCCTCCCTGATTAAAAAAAAAAAAGTCAAACACAAAGGATTTTCTTGAGATTGCTCAGTGTTATCTGATGTAACCCAGCCAGGCAATCTAGAGCTTCCACACAATCACTGTTAAACAGAAACAAGCTGCATAATCTTTAAAGGGACTATGGAAGTTATATTAATACAGTAAAATACATTCCCAGAGATCACACAGGCATTAGGAATGCAACTTTATGTTAAAAACAAAAAAAGTAACAAACCCAAGGCATAATTTGGAAGACACGCACTTAGTGAGAATTACAGCATTCTATCTCTTCATAAATTTTAGGTTATTTTTGACCTTAACAGGGATTTCCAGCCAGAAACAGGTCTTAACTCCTTTCAAAAGTTTTACATTCCAAATTTTCTTGAAGTATGAAATACAGTATTCATCAGAACTACCCTAATGCCAATGATTCTCTGACGTTATCAGAAAATCTGAATTTAAGCCTGTTACAGTAACTCAGATCAGAAATAAACAATTTCATTAAGTGCAGTCCTACTCTAAGTACTGACTATCCAGAAACTGCAACCATTTTCTATACTATATATTACTATGTATAATTAACATTATATATCTGAAAATTCATGGCAGCCCACCAGACAGAGCAGTGAACTAGGAATCAGCCCCTGAATTCATTTGGGATCTGGTCACCATATGATTAGCAGAAACAAAATGTAACCAATTGAAAAACTAGACTGTTTTACAGGACAACTCAGCAGCCCAAATACTGCCTAAGAAATCCCATCAGTTTCTACAGAATTATCAGAAAACAGTTAAGGCATCAATTATAAAATCGTGGCATTGCAGAGGTGACCTTGCAATTAAAGTACACCTAGATGTTCTGTTGATGTTTCAGAAAATAATCTAGTTCTTTTTCCCGAAGCGGTGTAGTTTGAGTACTGGTAAGCAATGGTACAATCCTTTCCCCCCAACCCCGCCACTTAATCAGTTAATCTAGTTCTGAAACCCAGGGAACAGTTTTATTAAGTAGTGAGGTACCATTTTTCACACTTTGTTCTATTTAACCACCAATCCCTTTAAGATTTCAACAGAATAGTTAATTTCAGGCCTATACCTACAGGCTATAAGCAAGGCAATTAATTCCTTGTTCTGTGAAGCAGTACACACTACTATAATAAAGGATAGTGTTGCCCCCAAAAAGATTAAAGACAAGAATTGCATCTCATCGTATTTGAGCATGGACTTACTGAAGCTTGTCTATACAGAAGTGTGCTCATTTCAGTTTCTGACATTTTTGCGGGAGGGATACAAGAGTGGCGAGAGGCATCACTTACCCTCAAAGTCAGCTTCTGGTCCACATGAAGATCTGAGACACTGTAAATGTACAACACACCTTTGTCTTCATAGGCCACAGGCAGCAGTGGTGCAAAGAAGTTCTGGGCAAAATAATGGAGCAGTTTCCACTTACCACCATACTCTGAAAAGGGTTAAAACAAAAAAAGATTCCAATTGAATCCAAGATTGCCTAGCACACAATCCCTTCCTGTGTGCTCTCTGGTCCTGCTATGGCAATACAATACCCTCCCCCCACCCCTTTTTCACCTTTATCAGGTGCAGAGAATGACTGAAGTTACTCTTGTTTTCTTCCAGACAAGGCTCTGCTCTGGAAGTGATTTGATGCTCTTTCAAGCTTTTCTTTGAGCTTCACCAAAAGGTCCCATTTTGTAAGCATTGGTCCTATCATTGCTATGCTGTTTTTCAGTCAAAGAAAGCTTTAAACACAGGTGACGTTAACAAAATCGACACAGCATACCACACATTAAACAAGCAGCTGGAGCATCTAAGTTGTTGAGAATCCAAACATGCTGGCACTGTTGGCATTGCCACAAACTACCACCACTATAAAGAGACAACAGAGTCTGACTTTCAGTGCTTATACAAAGTGCTCTCTTCCCCTTTTTCAGTCCTCCTCTTTCAATTCGTCCTTAGAGGAACATCAATAGCAATGAAGACAAAAAAACCCAAGTTCTCAAACCAAAGACAACTCTAAGTTAGGCAAAATGAATTTGCCATGACCTAGAGACAACACTTACTTTATGGAAGTTAGTATACATGATGTAGGCATATGTCAATCAGCTCACTTTGCCTCTTTAATGAAAAGCTGTACCTCATTACTGTTAATACTTTGAAAGTCTGCCATTAACAAACTGGAAAAGCCATCAAACATTGTGTCATAGAACCATAGAATAGTTTGGGTTAGAAGGGACCTTTAAAGTTCATCTAGTCCAACTCCCCTGCAATGAGCAGGGACATCTTCAACTAGATCAGGTTCCTCAGAGCCCTGACCAACCTAACCTTGAATGTTTCCATGCACGGGGCATCTCCCACCCCTCTGGGCAACCTGTGCCAGTGTTTCACCACTCTCATAAAAAAAAAAAAAATTCTTCCTTGTTTCTAGTCTAAATTTACCCTCTTTCAGTTTAAAGCCATTACCCCTTGTCCTATCGCAACAGGCCTTGCCGAAGTTTGTCCCCACCTTTCTTATAAGCCCCCTTTAAGCACCGAAAGGCTGCAGTAAGGTCTCCCTGGAGCCTTCTCTTTTCCAGGCTGAACAACCCCAACTCTCTCAGCCTGTCCCCATAGGAGAGGTGCTCCAGACCTCAGATCATCCTCGTGGCCCTCCTCTGGACCCAATCCAACAGGTCCATGTCTTTCCTGTGCTGAGGGCTCCAGAGCTGGACACAGTACTCCAGGTGGGGTCTCACCAAAGTGGAGTAGAGGGGCAGAATCACCTCCCTCGACCTGATGGCCACACTTCTTTTGATGCAGCCCAGGATACAGTTGGCTTTCTGGGCTGCAGGTGCACATTGCTGACTCACGTCCAGCTTTTCATCCACCAGTACCCCCAAGTCTTTCTCAGCAGGGCTGCTCTCAATCCCTTCATCCCCCAGCCTGTATTAATACCAGGGGTTGCCCCAATCCAGGTGCAGGACCCTGCACTTGGCCTTGCTGAACCTTATGAGGTTCATGTGGGCCCACTTCTCAAGCTTGTCCAGGTCCCTCTGGATGGCATCCCTTCCCTCAGGCATGTCAACCACTCCACACATCCCACTGTCCATGTCTCCAACAGAGATGTTAAACAGTACCAGTCCTAATACAGACCCCTGAGGGACACCATAGAATCATAGAATTGTCTAGGTTGGAAGGGACCTTTAAGATCATCGAGTCCAACCATCAATCTAACACTGCCAAAACCACCACTAAACCATGTCCCTAAGCACCACATCTACCTGTCTTTCAAATACCTTCAGGGATGGCGACTCAACCACCTCCCTGGGCAGCCTGTTCCAATGCTTAACAACCCTTTCTGTGAAAAATGTTTTCCTAATATCCAATCTGAACCTCCCCTGATGCAACTTGAGGCCATTTCCTCTTGTCCTATCGCTTGTTACTTGGGAGAAGAGACACATCCATACACCCATCCAAGCCATGAGCAGCCACTCACTTGTCACTGATCTCGATCTGGACATTGAGCTGTTGACCACTAACCACCCTCTGGATACAACCAATTCCTCATCCATCCACCAAATAGTCCACCCATCAAATCCATATCTATCCGATTTAGAGAAGGATGTGGTGGAGGACCGTGTCATAGGCCTTACAGAGGTCCAGACAGACGACATCCGTAGCTCTTCCTTTGTCCACTGATGTAAGTCACTCCATCATAGAAGGCCACTAGACTTGTCAGGCAGGACTTGCCCTTGGTGAAGTCGTGCTGGCTGTCTTGAATCACCTCCCTGTCCTCCATTTGCCTTAGCATAGCTTCTAGGAGGATCTGTTCCATGATCTTCCCAGGCACAGAGGGAAAGGGAAACATTGTACCCTTTTTAAAAATGGGTGTAATGTTTCCATCTTTCCAGTAACCAGGGTCTTCACCTGACTGCCATGACTTTTCAAATATCATGGAGAGTGGCTTGGAAACCACATCAGCTAATTCCCTCAGGACTCTGGGATGCATCTTGTCAGGTCCCATAGACTTCTGCATGTTCAGGTTCCTCAGGTGGTCATGAACCAGATCTTCTCTTACAGTGTGAAGGACTTTGCTTCCCCAATCCCTGTATTGCAGTCCATCCACTCAAGAGGTGTGGGAAGAGACGTTGGCCAGTGAAGACTGAGGCAAAAAAGTGTTGAGTACCTCAGTCTTCTCCTCCAAAAAAGTCTGTCCTCCAAAAAACGCAATTTTGCCAGATGCCACACTGCCAGACAACCATTTTGAAAGCAAAGCTGCTTCCATTTCTCTATTAGTTTTCCATCTAGCACCCACTGCCAGCATTTTAACTCTGTCTTTGCTCAACCACCACTGAGTCATTGAAATTGCACTAAAAAGAAGTAGCAAGTCAGCTGTATCATAAGGAAAGAAGTTAGATACTGGTTTCATTCTCTCGGCTCTTGTTTTATACAACAGGTTTAAAGTCAATGGGCTATTTCCAGTAATATCTTTTTGTTGTAACTAATTACCCCTCTGTGTTTAGGTGCTTGTACAAAGCTCTTAGCTCTTTCAAACATCTCATAATTAAGGACTTCATCCAGACTGATGTAGTCTTTAAAGGGTGCGTTTGTGGCTTTCACAGGCAGACCTGAACATGCTCTGCCTGCACTCTACATAGACATGAATGAACTTTGTGGAGAGCAAAGAGCATTAGCACCTTGCACATCACCTTTTTTTCAGCAATCTTGGAGAACAGACAAGAAAAGCTCACATCTGCCTGAAAAACCCATAGAAGATTCAACTGTGCTATGAGATCAGACTGTTGCCAACAAAACAGCACTGGCATTCAAGTTAATAGCACTGAAGCAAACTGAAGAAGTCTGAACAAAAACTTTAGGAGAGGCTGCTCAGTTTCTTCAAAACAGACTTTCGATAAACAAATGAACATAGCATTTTGGTTCTCTTTAGTATAGGAATGAGGCCACGTTCTTGTATTCCAAGGACAATTCCTGGTAGAAAACATTGGTGGTCTAAAGGACAATTCTGCCTAAAACAGGGAGTGCTAAGAAATTACTTTTCAGGGTCATGAAACTTGAGAAGACATTTGGATTGCAGATGGATTATCTGAAACAGAGGAAACTGGGGCAGTATCTGATCTAAAAAATAAAAGCAATGGGCCTTGTATGAGAAATGGGAACTGCACCTAACCTCAGGCTTTGGGAGGGGCTGAACTCTCTGAGGCCCTCAGGACTGCCACAAGACTCTCAGGAATTTCAATTGTCACTCCAGGCCTCAGACTGAGCCCACCACGAGCTCAGACAAGTTACCCAGCATGGGCTGAGGTTTCAGTGCTTGCTGACTTCAATTTTTTTCCTCAGCTTAATTTACATGATCAAAATGTAGGCTTCAACTGTCTTAAATATGAAAATTAATAATGCAATTGAAGTAGAGCCATTTTCGTTACTTAGTGTAATATAAATTCCCATTTCTCTTTGAATGGGCCCTACCCTCAAATTCTGCTGTGCCTTGATTTCCAACTGGCTTACGTAACCCCGTTGCAGTGATTACCGGAGGGATAGAAAGTTTGCTACCTAGGCAGCAGATAGAGATCCTCAAGAAACCTGTACAGTGAAGAAAACAATTCAGACTAAACTTGGCATTACACTTCTGCAGGGGAAAACAAACAAAAAAAACAACAAACAAACAACAAACAAAAGAAAACAAACCTCACACTTAAAAGTTTGTACCATTTCAAAACTCATCCTAGGGCTTAGCTACTACAGCTATTGTTTTGGGATGTTTGAAAATATCACTAGTCTGCTTAACTCTGATCAAAGATAACTTTTCCAGCAACAGGATCTTGATAATACAATTGTCAAAGTAACTTCAGACAGCACAGAAAACTGAAGGTCAATGATAAAAAAAAAGCGCTTATCTTCAGCTTATCTGTTGTCCTGATTTCCTTATGACCAGAGTCACATTTCTTGATTTAAAAATAAGCAAGTTTCATACAAAATACTCCCCCTGCCCCAAAAATGGATGAAAGAAATCTGGAGATCAGGTAGCTATCGTGAGAAATCTCTGGGCTTAAACTTTCCTGTTACAGACATGCAAGCCCAAAGGCAACAGTCAAAAGTTATTTAAAGCAGCCCTGGGGTGGTTTTCTCCACACCCTCCCTCCCTTCCCTTTAAATGAATTCTTAAAGAAATCCAATTTTTAGATTTTTAATTCTTAAAGAAATCCCCAATTTTTTTGCCCAATAATAACATGGGGTCTGCACTCTCTGCAGTATCAAACTTCAGAAGAGGAAACTAAAATTAGGTTTGTAATGAGACCCCAGTACCCTTTTTTCTGACTCTTCCTTGAAGCCTTCTACACTGATAGCGGAAGCGAGAACAAACAGTTCTCCATGGAACAGATTTTAAATTAATCACTTCACACTATTAAATGCAACCTGAGAAACATGCTGCTAGTCTTTCTTCACCTCAGTCTCATGAATTTAGATCTATTATACTCTGTAATAGCCTGTGGTTTCAGCTCACTAGGGGCTCTAAATATTGAACCTGAAATAAAAGACAGTTATCTATTCAAGGGAATCTCATGACAACCGAGTTGGGTACCTCAAGGTGACACTTGTGTGGGAATGAGGTAAATTTGCCATGTGTATCACAGCACTCTTAACCAAAATACACTGCATAGATGCTAAAGTATTCAGCACAGCACAACCGGCTCCACAACTAAGCTCTAACAAGCAAAACCCAGTTGTGGTAAAAGCTGTTTAGCTCTGAACTGAAGGCAGACATACTACAACAGGAGTGCTGTGCTGTATTTTAGTAAGTTAAAAGGAGAAACATTTGCTACCTTCTTCCCTCCACACTTCATGACGAAACACTTCTACATTGTACAGGAAATTATGTAAGCCCCTCCATGGCTGGCTGAAATAACAGATTTAAATAAGAAGCACTCATTGGTGATACTACTGTGCCATCTAACAAGATGCAGAAACGTGTTTTTGAAGTGCAAATAAAACTAATTTCTCTGAAGTTTTGCATAATTTCAGCCATTAGCATTTCAAAAATCCCTCTACCACACTGCCTAATTAAATGAATATTAAACCTTTCCTCATTCCACTGAGGGAAGAGAACAAAACAAAGGGACAGCTGTATCTCTGCTGAGCTTCTTTTCTGTAAACTAACTTCAGTAACACATGAATAATTCAAGTATCTGATATATCTTCTACAATGACGTCAGCTCTGTACTTAAAAAGACATTTATGGTCTCCATGATCACTTCATCTATCAATACACCTGTCTTTACAAAGAGACATTTTTCCAAGCATCTTTTTCTCTTGAGGCACTTACAGCATAAGAGCATCAGTCATTGCTAGAATCATGAAAATGAACATTGGGATATTCCATTTCCTAATACAAGTCTAGAAAGTCCAGAAAGATTAGCATTATAATCGGACCACTGCCTTAACATTTAAATAAAATAGACTGTTTCTTCTACTGGTTTGTTTTCTTTTGTTNGAGAGGCTATTTTTTTTTTTCAAAGAAAAGCCAAATGGCATTGTTGTAAGGACAGATCAAGAACTTCACACTAACTCTTAGCTTTTTCTAGTTCGCTCATATTTCTTCACACATTAAATTCTTCAAGAAAGATTTTTAAAAACAGAGTATGTGAGAAATAAGTAAAATTGAAAAAGAAGCTATCCAATTCCTATACAGCTGCCATAGAACAGCTTTTCCATTTCAAAATGACTTCTAGACAAAATGTTCAGCACATGAAACACAGCCACTTCCCTCATACCACACATTCCTCCCCTAATTTCTTACTGCCTAAGTGACTTATCTCTTTATGTCTGATTACTCTCTTTTTGGGCTCTAAAAGGAAAAAAAATATATGTACTATATAAGGAGATACCATGTGCATAAACAGCATATTAGCAGAATTAGTGATTCACCTCACCTGACACCAAATCTCAGGTAGTCATCTTCTCCTATAAAGAGCTTCTCAGAAGCTATGCTGGGTGAGAAATGTCATACGAACTTCTATGAAAATCAAATTCAGCATGGAGAAGATAATTCATCCCACTTATCAGACAGCTAAGGATACAACGAATCACACTCTGAAGATAACCATCTCTCCCCCTACAAAAGAAATCTAGACCTATACAGACTAAATCCCATCCTGCTCAGAACACAATCACAGTTCCATAGGTTTTTTTGACAGTGCACTACTGCCATACTGAAGGGAGACGTTTTTATCATTTTACCATGGGGGGGACAGGGGGAACAAAATCAACCAAATTTGTTGGCATTACGGAAAGTATAACTATACACAGGTGCTCCTTCTTACCCTCCTATCCCACTAGCACTCTCTCTGTCCGTTCTTACCCAGGGTGGCTAGGTACACACATGCATCTGTACAGTTGAGCCAATAAATATAATCAGGGATTTCTAGGACAGGAACATAATTTCTCAGAAGTTTCCAATTTTAAAAGAATCGATCTTTCTAATTTTAGAAGAATTAAACCTGCAAAAAATGCAAAAATTCTCTGGAAAAACCTGGATGATGTATCATACACAGTTTCTAGCTCTACGTAAGAAAAGCAAGGGTAATCAAAAATGTACTTCACAAGGGGATTATGCCCTCGATCTTAACCATTACTGCTTCCTAATATACAGCTTTGCCTGGCTTCAATGATATTTTTGCCTTGGTAGAAATGAGAATACTGCTTAAATGGAAAAAAATATATATATATATTTAAGAAATTAGGTGTTACATACAATTTTAACTTCTCTAAACTAAACTTTGCTAAAACAAGGGTAAGAGTTGGTGGCTGCTAAATCGGAACTTAAACCGCATAACTTCCATAGGAAAAGAATTGCTTTATTCTTTACCTTTGTCGTGGTTTAGGCCACACTACTGGAGACCTGGGGGACCCCAAATGGGACCGACAAACCAGGAAAACCCTCTTCCACTTCCACAGACTATTAGAATGATCCTGAAAAACACTTTTTTGGAAAGCATTTCTAAAGGATGGACAGAACCATGTTCAAAGTTTGCAAAGTTGCACAAGAGAGAGAGCAGAGCCTTGCTTCTTATTCTGGTACTTCCAGATAAGGAAAACAAAACAAGACTGATAGTTGCTGCTTTTCACCAGACTGTCACAAAACTTACCCAAGGAAGCCCATGAAGGTGCCTGCCAAATGTCATTGAGTTGCCAGTACAGAGCTCCCATTGTGTGCCCTTCTCCTTTGATTATTTCACTTTGACTAAAACGATAGAATTCCGTCTCTGTCTTTACACACTGAGCTTGCATCACCTTGATCAACAAACACATAAAAAATGTTTTTGGTGTATATTATTTTGTATTTTATTTTACTTTCAAAGCATGTGTGTATATATTAACATACAACACAAACTTCAGAGCAATGGCACATAACTTTAAACTTGAGTCTTCAGGAGTATACACTTGCAGTGCAGTAGGCCTCTGCTTGAATGAGATCTATTCCTAGCAGCTCCCAACAGCTTTACAAGCAGTATCTTTAGAGAAATTCTGGAGGGGCTACTTCCTGCCTTCCATCCAGTGAAGATCACTGGGAAACAGGGTCTTTGAAAGGCAAATGGAAGACAAGAGAAAGAAAAATCAACTTAAAATAAATATATTTTTTTAAAGGAATATAAATAAAAAACCCAAGACTTGCAAAATGACATTGTGCTGCACTACCTCCAGTATACACTACCATGATGTCCACATCCCTATACTCTGAACATATAAGACGCATTTCCAGTACACAGTCAAAATTATTCACTGAAAGAGAAGCGTTTTTTCACCTGCCCTCCCAGTTCTCTCCTTCGCCACCTTGTCTTTAAAAAACACTTTTCAGAATTTTTCATTCGCCAAGTTCTCAATAGAAGCCAAACAGCCTGTTATTTTCTTCATAAAGTATACTACTAGGCTAGGGAGATATTAAAAGAAAGTCTCAAAATAAAGGAAAAAGTTATTTTTTAGGACAGCTCAAAAGGTAGGGAGAACACTTCTAGTCAACCATTTTTTCTTCTTTTTGCTATCCATATTTTGGTATTCTTAAATTGTTTAACATGTTAATAAAGCCCTGACAGACTTAACCCTGCAGAAACTCTCATGGCTTTTTGATTCAGTTTTTTTTGCGCAAGTTTTAGCCCTGTTTTCAATTTCACAGCATCATCTATCCTTGTTCTCTTGTCATCTGTGCCTGAAGTTCTCCAGCTGTTTTGTTTTTATACAAAACTTGCTGACTGCAGCTCTCAAACATTAAAAACTTAGTAAATGTGCATTCCTATCAAGTGTGTTTCTGAAATTCTTGGAACGCAACAAAAAGTAACAGCACTTTAAAACTTGCCTAATAGCATTAAAAAGTCACTCAAAATCACTTAAAAGTCACATAGAAGTCATGAAGAAAGAAATAAGCATGAGGTAAGCTACTACAGATGAAGAGCAAAATATAACCTACTGATTTAAAAAAAAATCCAAAATGGATTATCTAAAATATCAATATCTGAATCCATAAAAAAATAAAAGCTACTAATAATCTCATTCATTGAGAACTGCATTCTCTGGAAACAATCTTGTTTCAAAAGTGCAGGTATTCCTTGTGGCAAAAACCAAAGCAGTAAGCCTACAGGGTCCACATGAAGAGCAAAACATACCCACCCTGGAACAGGGAGTAACAGCATATCCCCAGGAATAATCGCATACCAAGGAAGGCCAGCACATCCCTGCATCCCTAGCCAGCTCCATCAGTGGACCCAGCTGGGGACAAGGACCAAGGTGGCACATACAGTCAGACTTTCTCCCAGTTGAACCAGTTTCTGGAAAATACCCTGAGAAGTATTCCAGACCTTCTATGATGAAAATTGGAGTCCCTCTCCAATAAACCAGAGACAAGCTAGTTCCAAACTGAACTGGACTCTCCAATGCTTCAATGCAGAAACTTTCTGTATGACTAAACATTAACTAACAGCATAGGCCCAGTTTTAACTACTGACAGTATCTAATGGAACAAGTACTAACAGCTACGTATATTGAAGACATTGGTGTTACCTGAGTGAGGTAAATCATATCTTTGAACTTCTTTATGGGATCTGTGCTCTGGGGAAGCTTGAAATGATGCCCAATTTGTTGGAGCATCTGATCATTGCCATTTTCATGGTGTTGTCGATGAAGAGAAAAATTGCTCGTATAGGACCAGTCCTCAGTGGAGGAAACCTTTTAAAAACCACAAAGGTAAGAGATCAGAATGAAAAGGCAAAACGTGCATTTAATGACTGACAGGATATTCAGGAAAGGATATCCATTGCAGCCTGCTGACATCATCCAAAACCTTTAAATCTGGTAGTATATTTCTATAGCGCCTCATGCAGTCATGCAAGGATTTTTGAATCAATGACATCCTTTGCTTACACTCCTTGTACAAATAAATGAAACCAGATATTGCTGTTGAACCCAGAAGAGCAACTTTTGACTCAATGGCATTTAACTTATTTATCGAAGGTTCAGTTTGGCCGAGGGACCTCAGAGGTTTTCTTGCATTCATAGTAAATCAGAAACACCCCAGGTTAAGACAGAAGAATGTACTCTAGTCAAACACATTTAGGCATAAGTCACAGAAGTTAGTAGGGCTATAAATTCTAATAACGTGTACATTTTCAATACCTGCCTCTGAAAACAAATTATCATGAAACAAGTTGTTTTCAGTGAAGGACAAAAATGCAACATAGCTCATGCAGTTATTACTGTCAAGCTTTCATTGTAATTACAATCTCTATAAAATCTTTTTATTTAAATTTGTTCCTTTTTAGGCTGGATTGAATAATTTTCACTGTTATTAATATGGATGAATGTACTGATTATGTCTCAGATAATATACTTTGCCCAACAAATTGAAAGGAACGTTCTGAACTCCTTTTAGTTGCATGCATGGGTATCAACATGATACCCATCTCTCTCTGAACAAATAGACAAACAGCATGATATGTGTCTGCTCCAACTGGATAAATAAGATAGAATATACAATATCTAAATTTAACAGCAGACAAAACCAAATCCTCTTAAATGCAATGCAAAGAAACAAAGTATTTAAGTAAAAGAAATTGGTAAAAATTATAAAAATGATATATTTTAGAACAATTCAGCACAATTAGCACAATTCAGCATTTGTCACATTTCTTCTGTTTCTAAATGAACACATATGTGTAGACGCAGCAAAAAGAAACAGATGTTAGGCAATCATTACTAAGCTATATATTAAATACAATTAATATTAAAATTAATAGTCTCATAATAGTCTCTCATCTAAACTTGGTTCCTCTTACAACGTCAAGGGAAGTATATTGAACACTGAGGAGGGAAACAGTCCAGTTTCGTTCCCTCCCTCCACACCAGCATACACCTCTATCCCACCTGTGCCATATCACACCTAACAATGTATTATCCCAACTACAGTCCAGATGCTGTAGTTTGTTGGGAAGAGACTCATTGCCCTCACTAAATGAGAGCAGAGGGGACAGTAACGTGTGGAAGCCCATCCTTACCTTTTTGATTGTACTGAAGGAAGGCCAGGATTGAAATCCATATTCTGAAGCAAAACGAGTTTTAGGATACACTGTCCAGTTCCAGCAGTCATTGATGTAGTCATAAAAGTGAGTGTCACCATAATGGGTATCATAAGGATTCTGGGAGACCCAGCCTTCTTTAACTGACTCCAAGCCATTGCTGGGACTGGATGCAATAAAAGGACGACTTTTATCTTCCTGGAATTTAAAAACAAAACAAAACAAAAACACAATCTCCTCACAAAGTGTTTGGCTTTCATCATCTGAATACATAGACCACATTTTGAAAAGGGGGATGTGGGGATAACGCACCTTTTCCAAATTTCTGAGTCACCACCTACAAAACATTCCTCTTTGTGTCCTGACATTCATCATCTTTACTTGCTTAATTAGCTTCTTATTTATGTTCTTGGAGGACAGCTGGGCATGATATTGCTTGCTCTGCTGTTCTAAGGGATTCTCTCCTCACATCAAGAGATTTTCTATCTTTATATGCTTCTAAATTCTTAATGAAAGCTATTTAAAGTGTGCCTCATGAAAAATAATCTCAAGGAACATTAATATTTGAGTACTGTGACTTCTTTATGGCAAATCGTTACTTTAGCAGTGTTTTTGCAGGAACAAGGCCACGATTTTCCCCTTCTTATTAAGTAGTCACCTAAATTTAGTCCTAACAAATCCAAGATATTCTGTTACTAATGTTTGCATAGTAGCACTGCAGGTTATTGTCATTTTGGCTGGCTCTGCATGTTAAGATAGATGAGGCTGTAAGAACGGTTAAATTTCAAATTGTTCAGAGCTGCCTTTATTTATCGCCTCAGTAGATCTAGTATACTAAATCTTTTAGCAGTACCCTACAAAGTACTGAAGGAATCCTTTTGCAGGTATAATTCATTTAGCACCCTACTTGTAGTAAGACAGAGGCCTGACTTAGTTACCAGTCACAAGTTACAGCAATTGGCTCCAATACAGCAAAGCACTTAGACATGTGCTTCATTTTAAGAAATAGTCTTGTTCCCAGTCTTTTTTTTTTTTTAGTAATTATTAATTAACTGAAACGATTTACTACAGGATATACTGTGTTCCCTGAAGTCTTTAGCTCAAGCGTAAAAGTCTTTTTAAGTTATACAGTCCAGTAGTGCTAGTCGTTACAGGTTTCCTCAGCTGGTTTGTATTACACAGGACCTGAAATTACTTCACTGTGTGGTTCCTTCTGGCACTCAAAATAATTATTCTATGGGTTTAAAATAAAAGACAATCCATCCTGGACAGCAACGCTGCACAAGTGAACCGTAACTAACAAACAGTATCAAGCCAGAACACCTCAATTTACTGTACATGTGCTGGCCACCCGACTCACATAGCTAATCACAGAAACACCACAGCATACCTTTACAAACAACTCCATTCCAAAAAACCTAACTGAAATACAGAAATCTAGAACCAAGATGTTAAGCCGGAATATAAGACACCATTACCATTTAGAATGCATAATTGCCCTCAACAGTGGGACCCTTTTCAGTCAAACCTGGCCTCTTTTTTATTGTTTCCTCATATCTCAACTCTTCCAGTAGAAAGGAATTCCGAATTCTCAACTACTCTGACAATGCCAGTAGCGTCCAATAACAAGCAATAATATTGCTGTCACCTACATACTGAGTGCCTGTCTTAGCAACGGGAAACTTCAGGTCATGAGCCTCAAAATATGAAACGTATCTCATCCTGAAAGGATGGAGATTAAACTAGAACTATCATACCCTGAAGTCAATAAGATCATGCCGTACAAGGGATAACAGGGTAGGAAAAGGCCACGAGCAATTTTAGGTTAACGAAAACTCACAGTCTTGTTGAAGAGGAAAGTTCTACCTGGACAAAATTCTTGCAACATTCTGTTTCTTAGCTAACAGGGGAGTTACTCACCACACTCACCTGTGGTTCAAGCATTATTTCTTAATCCCTATACAGTTATGCAACATCAATTTGGGACTTCTAAATCAATTTCACTCTACATACACACATAAAAGTTAGTTAAAAGCAGATTCCATTAAACAATGAAGAACTGCAATACCTCTAGGAGGAGAAATAAAACTACAAAAGCTGCACAAAATGGGTAGTGCCAAACCATAGTAGACTTCATCACAGATTCCAGGTGCTTCTGTTCTGTGTGCTCACAGTTTAAGTCTTATCTCAAAATATTTTATTTTGCCTTCATATACTGTAAAATACCATTAGTCTGTTTTTCAAAAACACACAATATAATGACTTTGGGATGATATTTAGCATAGCTTTTAACTTGCTTAAGTCAAAAATCTCAAGTCAAATACTGGAAGACCACACTGAAGAAATAAATTTTTTACGAATTTCTTCATCTGCTTCTTAAAGGCTTGACGGTTGTTAAATCCTTCTTACAGTATCCTTCAACAAAATCAGGATAAAGGAAATCCGATCATCTAGATTAATTAATTAATGGGCAAATTGATTTTTGTCTACTGAAAGTGAAGGCATTTGTGGAGGTACTAAAAATAGGAAGGAAAAAAGAAACAAGATCCACTACACTTTCAGGTCTTCAAAGGAAGACACATCACAAAGTGTTAAAGACGTAAGTAATTTTTTGTTTTGTTTTACTGTGAGGATAACCCTTGAGTTCACAGAGTTGTTTACAAGAGCTTGGAAAATGCAATTCCTCAATAACATGCAGGTTTTCATTTCCCAAAAGGATTTAAAAAAAAAAAAAAGAACGAAAGAAAAAAGGAAACCCAAGTGGCTCAAACTGCAAATATAAAAACCTTTTGCCAAGCCATATTCCCCTCCAGTTTCTTGAGATCACTTACCGTAAGAACTATTTCTCGGATATTCTTCACATAAAGCATCACGTAGTCTTTGATATAGACTTCTCTGTCAGCATAAGGTATGGAAAACCAGTTGCTTGCAATTGCTGCTTCATTTTCATTGTTACCACTCCACAGAATAATTGATGGATGGGATTTTAAACGCCTTACCTGAAATGCAACTTACAGTTTCAGAAGTCACGCAAAATTACTTCTCTTAAAAATAATAATAAAAAAAATTAAAATCACTTTATTACTACTTGAATTACAAATGCACATTACATATACTGAGCCTACAATTCCTGTTTTTATCCACACTGTTTACTATTCCCCTCAGCTCTCCACGAGGCTCAAACTTCCGTAATATACACTTAAAGAGGGTCAAACTTTTAATATGCTGACATATATCCACCATATACACACGTGTACCTCCATCCCCATCTATTCAGGCACATGTGAAAAGTAAATTCTGTGCTCAGGCCTGTTGCAATCATTAGAGCTCACTCTCAGTTTTATGCTCTTAAACATCCTTGAGAAGAGGGAAATTTGGACATGAGGAAGGCCTGTACTGCTGTTTGACTGACTACTCCTGCAAGTAAGTTAAAGAGGATTTAGCAAGGTCACATTTTGTGTCTGCTACATAAAGGTACACTAACAGACATTTCCAAATAAGCATTTTTGGAAAGCTAACTTACACAGTCAGTCAATCAAAAACAGGGAATGGGAAATAAAGCTTTGACACACGGACAAAATACCTGATGAGAAACTTCTGCTCTTACGGATTCTAAATAATTCTGGTCAGTTGGATATAGCGCACATGCAAACATAAAATCCTGCCAAATCTATAGGGAAAAGGAAATAAAATAAAATCTGTTAGCAAATAATTTTACATACTTGAAAAATATATGGTTATTGGGATGCACAATCCTTTGTTCAGACAGAAGTTATTTATCTCAAAAAGAATTAAACTGAAATGTTCTATTTGTTATTCTTGGAAAGTATCACCAGAACAATCTCATCGTCCATGGGATTCAGCATGTGCAGACTCCACTGTGGTTTTCCTCAATATCAGAGTTACAAAATATTTATTCTTAGAAATCAGATCCTGATAGCCTTCACTGATGAGTGGAATATTGCTCAGTAGATGGAGCTTCAAAGGAATACTTAGAACCCATGCACTGCTCAGATGTGAACATTGGGCAATCTCCAACTGAACAGAACAATTCTGTATTTACTACGTTGTAGATGTAACACCAAATCCAAATTAGTTATTAAAAAGCGACAGTAAGTCTTCAGACGTGGTATCAAGCACTCTTATCAGATGTTTACGTGTACTCATTAACAAAACATTTCCATACCAAAAGAGCAAATTGATCTTAAAAAGAGCAAATCTTACCCAGTAAAAGGGGCAGAAACAAACTAGATCCTCTAACAACACAGAGATCTTTCTCTTTAAAGAAGGATCAAGTGGATACCACTAGAGAACAGCAAGCCTTTCGATTCAACAATGAACTTCATTTGTACCTTGATGGAGAATAATTACAGAAAAGGGGAAAGGAAGAAGCCCAATGAGATGGCTAAGATTTCTTGGTTTACCTGTTGGGTTTTTGTTTTTATTTTAATCGTTGTAACTTAGAGACTCCTGAGCTTCTATCTCAAATGTTAATGGAAAGATCTCTTAGAGGAGCACACTAACCCAAAGGAGTCTGTAGGAGACTACACTTTTCTGAACACCATACTACATAAACAATGGAGAGACCCAGACCAGCTCCTCATACAATTGCATTTTCCTTGCAGTAGGAATGTGCTTTTCCGTGAGTTTTTTAAGCATACATTCCCTAAGAAAACTTCAGATAGGGAACAGGACAGTGGGAGGTAATGGATCCATTAATAATTGTTATAGTCCTAGCGCTGTACAAAAAAAGCAAAGCTATTGCTCAAGAATCACTCAGAATCCTTCAGTGACTGTGTAGAGTCAAAACTCTCTATTGAAAGAAACTTTCTCTTGCTATTTCCCTCAGTGAGCTATCACTGTTTTTCCTTAAGCACAGTTTGACTCTAATGTACTTTTAAGCCTTTGCAAGACCATCAGAAACAAAAGAAACAAAACCAAAAGCCTCCAGCACCACCCCCTTCGGAATAAGGGTTTGATTTCCTGCATCTACTTGCTATTTTGGCTGCTAAATAAGATCTAAATCTTGCATTGAGCACTGTACAGGCACAGATCTAAGTGGCCTACTTAGGTGCCTAGTGTCAAAAATGAAAGAACTGTAAGTGCTCAGAAGCCCTGAAAATCAGGGCACTCATTCAGATGCCTAAAATAGATGTAACATTTTATTTTTCTCAAGCACACACAGCAGAAGGCAGCAAGGTATCAATTCTGTTTCTCTGCTTTTTACACTGTAGAATAAGACGAAACACACTTCTTGGGATTTTAACACCAGATGCAACTTGGCCTTTACTCATCTAGTCACTACTTCACCAAAACATGTGCCTCCAAGCTCATATAATCAAAGGTACTCATCTAGGATTATCAGTGTTTGCAGCAGGTGTTCCCCTTACAGCTACATTTATACTCAATTATAGCTTGTTCAAAATGGCCCTTGGATAAGACCTTCCATGCCTGGCTTCAGGCCAAGTGAAATATTTTTGTTTAAAAAGTTCGAATCAAGAAACCCCCAAACCTTTTCAGCTATCGCTACAAAGGAGCAAACACTTTTAAAAGAAAAAAAAAATCCATTTCCACAGCACAGAAAAGCATGACTACCTTCTTTGGCGTTTTGATAACTCAGAGGTGGCTGAAAGCACAAAACTCAAATACAGCAGGCCTTAAATCCTTGTTGAGGTCAGATTGCAAGGCCTTTGGTCTCAATCTGGGGCATATACTCAAGCACTCAGGTTCCCCAGCTGGGCTATTCTCACATGAGTGCAACCTAAACACAGCTACAGGATCCCACAGTCTGACTGCTATGGAAAAAATATTATTTGATCTTGTGAATAACTCCCCTCCTGTGCACTACTTGTTTCACAACTATTTTACTGAGTGTTGCAAGTCCCTGTTGATGCCTACAGTCCACAAAAGTTCTTCTATCGTGCTCATCATTACAGTGTAAACATCTTCTTCCTGCATTAAGTAACATCACTAGTACCAGTCCCTCAGCCATTCATTTCTTCTCTCATTCTTTTCCCAGAGAGTAGGAAATGTAGAACTGGGAGAGAGATACAGTATATAAAGATGAGAGTTCGATTCTGAAAAGAGATAGAAGACAGGAAGTTAAAGCCACAGTCCTGTTGCTCTGATTTTGGGAAGTGTTGGGGTGGGGTAGGGGGCAAGAAGACAGAAAAGGAAGAGGAGATGAAGGGGAGATTCTGGACTGGGAAGGGAGGTGGGGATGAGTGAGGAACAGTGTTGTAGCCTTAGTTACAAGAGAAAATACAAGCTGGGGTTTTAATATAAAGTCTCCAAAATATCACTTCGATTTTCAACAGACAGCCTCAGTAATCAGGAACTATTAAATTAAAAAGAAATTAAAAAAAAAAAAATCATGTTGATCTGACTTGTCAGATTGGTTCTCCACCATGTCCTTTGGAAAGATGGCTAGAACTTATGTATTAATTCTCTTATTTTGTTCATTTAGAGCGGTTTTTTTATTTACAAGTTCTGGTCAGTTTTTAAATAAGTGTTCTACCTTTATTGTTCTTACCATTATTCCCAGTTCATCGCAAATATTGTAAAATTCATCTTGTTCATACACTCCTCCTCCCCAAACCCGAAGTGCATTCATGTTAGCATCTGCTGCAGACTTCAAGAGTAGCCATAATCTGTCAGATACAAAAATATTTATACAAGTTTTGTGAAACTGTATCACTTAGGTGTTTCTAAGGTTATTAAAAACAAAACAAAACCCAAACATTCATCGTTAGCAGGCAATCTAAGACTTACGACTCTGATAGAAACCAGACTATTTTGATACCCTCTAAGCCTGCATGTCTGGACAGAGCTCTCAAAAAGCAACTTTTTGTGCAGGAAATATTACTTGGTCCTGTTAGCACTTATGAAATGGATGAAGTGGCACATGCAAGTAAGTGCTTTTACAGAAGTATTGGCAGGACCAGATTTAGAAATACTATATTTTATTAATCAGGTTGCTCTTTTCTCCTTAGATATTACTTGCTTTAAATATCACTCACTTGAATTCAAGTCATCTTTTAAACATGTTGAGAAATCTATATTCTCTTCCCAAGTTCCACAATGCATAGTGAGAATGGGGGGGAGTGAGAGGTGGAGGAGAAAGACAGACTCTGAATCTCATTTTAACGGATTCAGGCTCCATTAATTTTTCTTTAATCATGCTGGGACCCTCTAAATTGCATGTGAATGCATACTACAACATGCCCTGTTGCTCCTGGTTCCCCAACTACCCAGAGCAAAGCTTATTCAAAGTTTTGGCGTGGCCCCCATCTCATCTGCATCTCTGGGGTGCTATGGCATTGAAATCCAAGAAGCCTGGACCAGGGGGTGGGAAAAAAAGGAGAGGGGCTACTTTGTACTTATGTCTCCCTGCATGAGATGGGTTAGGACACGGCTGAAGTGCACTTCCTCTGAGTACTGCTGAGTGCGTCACAGGCAATAGGATCAAACAGCCTGAAGATCATTCCTAAAAATACCTGAAAGGCCAGTAACCTGTGGAAAGCAACCAACCACCTTCCCATCAGTTACTGCACTTACATGCCTTAAACGTCACCTGAATCTATTAAAGTTAATTAAGACCTAATTCTGAGGCCTCCAACACACAACAATTAGTGTCCTACCTTGAAAGGAATTCCACCCCCCAATGTCACCCTTTGATAGAAGATGGATAGAGAATCAGGAGGAGGAAAACATGGTCTTTTCTCTTTAGAGAACATCAAATGTGGCTTACGTGTCATAGGTCACTCTGTCCTGGAAAGAATCTGCTGGAATCCAGTTCGAGCCCTTAATGAAAATGGGTCGGCCATTGATTCTGAAGTAGAAACTCAGACCTAGTGAGCCAGGAATAGGCTCCTGAACAAGTTCTACTGTCCGAAAATAGGCCTGTGAAGACACGAAACTTAGGTTTAAAGCAGACGAAAATAATTTAAAACAAAATAAATCAAGAAAAACATTACAAAAAGGATTCAACGAAACACTAACAGCTTAGAATTTGTAAAGAAGTCAAAAGACAGGCTCAGCTCTAAATTCCTGCTTGATTAAAACACACTGTAACAGGGCTAAAACGAATCTTTCTGATGAGCTTGTTCACTTTTGAAAGTTACTATCATAGTAAGAGAGAAAGCACACGCAAACAAGCACGCATGTATATATGTGTGTAAGAGACAGGTGCATGTTTGCTTGCTGCAGAATTCAGTCAAAAGTTCTGCTAGGGACCAGCGTGAGGAATGCAGTGGTTGCATCAGATCAAACACACCATTTAATCTGCAATTTTCACCTCACAGGAGCTCAACTGTAAGTCTTGTCCCTGAATGCCTAGCTTCAGGCTCATCCACTAAAAGCAAAATCTTTTGCTGCCCTTAAATGATACCTTTTTAATAGGTGTAGCAATTAAAAGACAAAGATATGCATGCAAACACAAATGCTGGTTTGGAAGCTAAGGGCCCTCTGGCCATCACAGCTGTGTTTGAACAGCATGATCAGCAATAAGGTTTCAGGAAGACCAGTTCAGCTTAATAACCACTAACTCCGTGTAAGTTATTGAAGGTCATTCCAGATAAAAGCACACCCCAAACAGAAGCCAAACTTTTACTGCAGACACTGAAAAAATAAAACAATCCTCCTTCCTCCTGCAGGTGGAAGAAACGTTCCCAAGGAATCATTATGGACGTTTTCTGGGACTTTGTTTCAGTCAAAGCAGCAATGCTGCTCTGAGGGGACTGACATAAACACAGTCAATTCCACAGTCATGACAGAGTAGTTACTTGACTGCAATAATACCTCTAGAAATCAGGAGTAGGTGCAAAGTATCTGCAACACCTGCTATGGGGCAGATGCAGAGCAGCTGCCGTGTTAGGCTCCTGTGCAGCTGCAAAATGTTACAGAAAACATCTCTTTCAGGGAGGCTTTAGACTTCTTTTTCTCCTGCATCCTTGTTCCAGTTCAACTTATCTAGGCCAGAAAGAAAACTCCTTCTTTCTGGTACCTGTTGCTCATTGTCATAAGGGGATAATTGGGAAATTAAATAAGTGAAGGAAAGCTAATAGCAAATTTCAGCCAACTCGCGCCAAGCAACAAGTTTGGGTCAGGACGGCAGGAACCTTATTTTTTCTAGACTACCCCTAAGACAGCAACCACTCCTCCCTCAGGTGACTATTTGCTATACCTTTTCAAAAGGTCAGCTTGTAAAGTACAGCCTGTTCTCCCTCTGCCACAAGCTACAGTTGAGACAAGTGTCTGTCAGTAAATCAGGCTAAAATTAACCTAGTTAAGTGCAAGGGATATACCTGTCTTTAAAATAAAATGTAATTCTTTATTTCACACACCAGTCAAGGCTGAAGTTCAAATGGGAAATGACTAATCCCACTGTTAGACTGTGTTTTTTAAAATTCCAGATTATCAAAAATCATACAGATAGAAAATTATGGTGGTAGAAAAGCCAAAGAAAATCATTGTGTTTTTTGCTTTCTCTTTGGTGCTTCTTAGTCAACTGGACAATTGTTAATTAAACACCTGAACAGAGACAATGCACATGAAAACTAGATGCATGAGTGGAGGCCACAGACCACCGACCTCAAACCAAACCCCTCTGCATCATGGCAATGACCAAAACATAGAAACTGA
The DNA here is from genome assembly GCA_008711295.1 of Anarhynchus alexandrinus. Classification (NCBI taxonomy): domain Eukaryota; kingdom Metazoa; phylum Chordata; class Aves; order Charadriiformes; family Charadriidae; genus Anarhynchus; species Anarhynchus alexandrinus. The sequence continues at coordinate 6,503,606 of VUYV01000022.1, read as the reverse complement.
ATGAATAAAAAAATGGGACTTGCCTCAAGTCCTGAAGTGTTTTACAGTTTTGCCCCAGGGGCAACAGTGGATTAGTGGCAAGTGGGGCTCAGCATCCATACCAATAAAGAAATTCCCAGCTAGAAAAAAAACTACAAAGTCAGACCACTGAGAGGACATTTTGGACTCCCTGTCTAATATCTCTGTGTACGTACATGTGCTGAGAACAGTGTGCCCTGCCTTTTTTCTACTGTGATCCCATTGCGCACTGGGTTGATTGAATATAGACCCAGCATGATGAACTTAGCTGTAGGACAAGAGTCTTACACCCATTCCTAGAATTTTGCAGATTTATTTTAACATGAGACATTGAATTAAAAAAGTAACCAATATTTCATACAACTTTTATGGTTATCCTAACTACTGAAGGCTACAAAAGAAAAACTACATTATGAGTACTACACTAGCAAAAAAGTTCTGGTCTTCCTACAGTGAATTCAATTACTTGGAGAAAAACTCCTCAGTCTCCAGTGTAGCTCTTTTTGTGGGACAAAATGGAATGGGATTTATAGTTGGGGCTCCCAAAGTATTTGGGAGGTCCTCTTAATGGATGTCATCAGGCAGGTTGGGACTGTCTCAGAGTGCATTTGTAATGGAGTACTTATATTACTAACAGAAGTAATGTGATACTGCTTTATTCATACTCAAGTGGAACTGATGCAACTGGCCAAATCCAAGGCAATTTGAGAGGCTGAAACACCCAGCCAGGACCACCTATAGAGCAGGAGCAAGAGGAAAAGCTCCTCAGCCCTATCTCACATTCCCAGGCGTCCACAGTTCAGCGCCTTTGTGTTCCCACTCCATTGCTCCCCAGGGGCCCACTCAGTAACACAGCACCTCTTCCTGTTCCTACAGCAGCTTCCTTCTGCCTTGTGGGGTAAAAGAAGGGCAGGGGGAGACAACTAGCATCTGGCATGCTTGGTTACATGCCTTTCTGGCTACTGAGACCTTGGCCACCTTGAAACCTGTCTGATAGACCTTGCTGTATGAGGACTGAACATTTCTCACAGCCTTGGAACACACAGAAGAGGCTCTCTGGTCACCACAGACCAATCAGCTGGTTCTGTGCACAATTAAGAAACAGATACCTGTGGTTTTGAGTCACATACAAAGGCTGTGTACCCAGTTAAGTGACCTGTGGATCCCATTTGACATTCCCAGATGTAGCAGTAGGAAAAGTAATGGGAATGAAGATGCCCAGAGCTGAAATAAGATCACAGAACGCCCCAGTGACCTAATAAATTAGCACGCAGCATGAAGGCTGTGTGAAAACTACAAAGCTAAAAGGAAAGACTTCTGGAAGTCATGCTAAAAGGCCTGGGAGGGTGGGGGGGAGGGAAGAGGGTGTAGAGGGAAGGAAGGAAAGACAGCTAGAGGTTAAGATCTTCCAAGTACTAAAACAGCCTCATGAAATAAAACCCTCTGATTATAGTGTTAAAGAAATAAGCATACAGAAAGATGGAGAAACAGAATCGAAAAGCAAACAAATGCCTCATGAGGCAACGAAAGAGGTAATAAATTCCTTAATGTAGGCATGGCAAGAAGGCAACTTATCAATAGCAAACAGGACTGGATAGACCCTCCCCTCAAGAAAACCAATTTCATTCTGAGATAACTTCTGGCTATGACTTTGTGTCACATTATCCTGAGAAACAAACTCTAAAGTATTCAAATAGAAAAACAAAACTAAACCAAAACCAACCCTGTCTTGTTTTGTTTTTCTGCTACTCCCAACAGGAGTGAGTAGGTACTTCCAGCAGCCAAACAGGTTCCCCACACAACTGGCTAGAGCTCTATAGAGCTCCCACAAGTACATACTGGGAGGCTAACCAGAAATTTTCACAAGGGATTAGTTAGTGTTTTGGAGACTACTCTAACACATCAGAAATGAGAGAGTAGTTCAAGCTAAGGATAGCCGAATCTGACATAAGACCAAGCTGTGTTTTCTCAAATATACAGTTCTTGCCCTTTAGTTTTCGTCTGTCCAAAGTTATGTAGATACTCATATGGAAACAAACCACTTGTGAAATCTCTCACTCCTCTTTTTTTTTTCTTAAAAAGAGAGGTAAGGGACGGAAATGTATTGCACCTGAATACAGTACTAGGTGGACAACAGAACAACAACTTTCAGGAACATTTATTCCCTTATTGCATCTCCTGAACTACTCTGAGTTCTTACTAAGCCATATGAATGTTGCTATTCAGTCCTGCTGACATGAGAGCAAATTGTGCTAGAACATGAAAAAACTGCATATGGAGCCTTTTTCCACTCATACAGTTCCGGGCAGGGTGTGGTGGTGTGTGTGTGTCATCAGAAGACCTTTACAGAACACATGAAGGAAGACTAGACTTTACAATATGAATCCATAAAGGCTTCATATGCTGGTTAATTTATAATGCCCACTATGTGGTGCATTTGCTTTTTTCCCCCTTAAGGAAAAAAAAAAAAAAAAAAAAAGAAGAGGCTTCTGAAGACCTTTTGTAGACCATGAAGTCCCTATGATCATATGCCACAGGGCTCTATGAAATATCCTGATACAGCTACCCAACTGGAATTAATTAGTTTTCCTATCATTGCGCAGTTCTCACACAGTAACAACAGCATTTTCCTTTTAACAGGCTTTAAAGCCATATTTCCTACAACTAGTTTTTCTAAGCATAATATGCAGTGTTAATTTGGTGTGATTTTTTAATTGATTCAAAATTAAATTGCTAATAATAGCGAAGAATTATTATTATGACTTCATAGTCAAACTAAGGGCTAGCCCTATAAAGATTAGGACTTCGGAAGCTACTGCTTTTCATAGGATCTTTCACATGAGCAAATACTACAGCAAATAGCAGGTTTAGATGCTGGGTGACCAAATTTGTTTTCAGTGAAGCAATACACAACAGAACCACCTAATAAATGTGTAAATTTACTTGGTTATTTCCACACGTTGATGGCATAAGAAGCCCAGTCTAATTTGTATGATTTCTTTTTTTCTAATGGACAATTGAAACCTTTTGTTTCTCATTAGAATTTTCACATGCATATTACAATCCAGCAAAATATTTAAGAGCTCTAAATACCTGCTATGCAGAGCAGATGTCCTAAAAGTAGCAGTGCAATGGCAGCCGTAACCAAGCTGAAGGGCTCACCTTTGAAAATTTCTCAATCTGGTATCCTGCCTCCATGATGAAAGTTGTTGTCATGTTGTATCCAGTTTGCTTTCCATGTCCATTTGGCCACCAAGCCTCCACTGTAGAACTCTTGAAGATACAAAAGAGAAAGTCAGAGCAATGTGTATAAAAAGAGACATAACATGCACCTAGAGGCTCAGACATCTTTGAGTAAATTACCACAAGTCTAATGCATTTATGTGCCTCAGCTGAGCCATGGTAACTGGGATCTCTCCAGGTGCAGCTCTGAGGTGAAAATTATTTACAGAGAGAAGTATGATTTCTTCCATTGAAGTCCAGGCTATCACTTTATCTTGTGTCCACAATAGGCCATGAGCATGCATGCGCATGTCTAGCTGCTACCACCCCTCAGCTGAGGTACATTGACAGAATATTCCTCCAAAACTCAAATATCTGTCAGGAGCAGACATAGTTCACTAGCCTCTGTATCATACCCCTCCTCTTATTGACTCTTTTACCTATCACATAAAACATTCACTATACAAAGGTGACACTTTTCAGTTGTGACTTTCAAAATATGTGACCATACTGACTGCTTCACTTATGTTAAGCTTTTAAGCCAAATTACAAGTTTTGTTCTCTCTTTTCAGTGTTTTCTGCTTTTTCTCTGTGCTTTATAATCACTTCATTAGTACTCCACAATTTTTACAAAAATAAAAAAAATACCCCTGGTGTGACAGGAAAATATATTTTTCTCATTTTTCTTGTCACAGAGTAATATTTATATCTTCATTCCAGCAGCCTACTTCTGCTGCTCAATCCTATTGCCAACATTTGCCAGTTGAGTGCACAACACAAAAATCGTGGAAAGAAAGCAATAATGCATGCAACCAAACAATGGAAGGATCAGCACTGAATAGAGTCATGTAAGGAGTGCCTCAATCTTTTCAAATAAAAAGAGGCCGGAGAGCTGCCCAACAATATGTTTTGCTGTAGCCATACTTGGACACAATCATGAATGTGTCTGCTAAGATTTCAGCTTCCCCAATACAGAGTTATCATAACTGCTTGTGCAGAAGTACTAATCTCTGTGTTGCACAGATACAAATGGAAGCACAAAATCAGCGTGTGCCTCAACAACAAGGGAGTGTTCACAGCCGCCTGGCACGGCTGGAGTATCTCATTGGCCACTAATGATGTCATCCCCATGCTCACCATTAGCTGATAAGCAAAATGCTGTCATGTTAGCAACACAGCACTTTGTGTGGCAATTGCAGGAAGACTGCTACACATCTCGGGTGCTACGCGCCACTCAAACACCTACTGACTTCGCAACAGAATCTGCAATAAACTCTCAAGTAGAAATAAATTTCTGGTGAGGTCTCGCTATTTAACATGCACCACACAAGTCTGTCGTACAAAGTACAGGCTCCGTTAGGCTCATCGATACATGAGAACACATTGCAGAGCTTCACATAAAATCAGCTGATGTGAATTCATGCAGCAAAGCCTTTTGTGTACAAAGAATAATAAAACACTGTTGCCTCCGCTCTGAAGGAAGTGCTTCCTCACAAACTTGTAGTCATACTCCACTAACAGATTTCTTCTGAGGGTGGGGGTGGGGCAATTAAATAAACCAAAATAATTTTTAAAGTTTCACACTGCAGTGCCTGCTTAATGTAATCCCTGAAAAGGCTAAGCAGACACTAATGATTGTTTTAAATGAAACTGGATATTTGTAACTGCTCATGCAACTTGCATGTCAGATGACAACAGTAACAAAAATCATATGTTTGTATGCTTTTTATGCTTTCATGTCAAAATAAAACAAAGCACATAAGTATGCAAGTCACGGAGTATGCATACTAGAACATAAATACCCTGCTTGCCTTTAACAGATGCTTTTTCTCCACTCAAAAAACTGCCAAAAGAACTTGAGAATACATGCATAATGCATTCAAACTGGGGAAACAAATGCAGAGTTCCACAGCAATAGAGAAAATCAGTAGAGCCAGTAAAACATACAAAGGTTTGAGGGCAGACCCTCAAATGTTATTAACTGCCAGAATTGTCAGAAGCCCCAAATCGCTCACCCACAAATCTAACTGTGCCCTGTGAAGCAGACAGCAGCTTCTGTTACGTTGTTGGCTTCAGTGGAGAACAGCATCAGCTACAGCTGCAGCTGCGCCTGCCAGGGCTCCCACCCTGCCCACTGGCCTGGGCCTGCCGCTGTCAGGTTCTGTTCTGCACAGTCAGCTCTATTAGGGCTCTGCTGTCTGAGAAAGAAGTCAAGACAAAGTTCATGCTTCTGTTTACCACACTGGGCACACTGCCTAATTCAAGACACCTACACGTTTGTCAACTAGAACAGACACACTGATTTACTTTATCTCTCAAGCTGATATATCTTTTCTTAATTACACTTGTGTGATAAAACTCATCGGTTTCTAAAAAAAAAACATGAACAAAACAAATTCTACAGAAGTGAAATAATCCTGGTGAATTGTCTGCCACCAGATAGTTTCCCAACACCCTCTGAAGGTAAACAGACTGATTCTTTCCTCTTTCATCACAGGGGTGTATACCAAATTCATCATTTTTCAGTTGAGTTCTCTCCTCATTAGAGCATCCTTTACCTCTCTAAAATTCCTCCTGAGTTTTGTGTACCCAAGGGACTACAAGCCAACTTAAGTAAGTGCTACTCCACAAAATTTCCACCAACGTTATTGCCCGTCAAGTTCACTATAGGGCTTTTTTGCTTTTTTTACCTGAAAGAGTATCTACCGAGAGGTTTGAGGAATGTTTCCTCTCTTTCCTGGGAAAGCCATGCATATTGTAGTACATTCTAGCCCCAATCAGACCAGTAAATAATAGCATGGGAGACAAGACACCTACTGCCAGTTAAGTGAAGTGACACAGGGTATCCAAAGGTTATCTACCTAAGTAACTCATTTAACAGTGGCTGGTGATGATGTGATTTTTTGGTTTTGCAGTAAGGGAAAGGCTTCATCATCTTTTTGACACTGAGCTACATAGTGCCACAGACAACAATTTTTAGAGAGGAAGAGAACTGCTCTATCCTGTACGGGGTACAGAACTGTTGTTAAAGTCAGGAATGCAGTAAGGAAGGGAAGGGAGGCCTAAAACTGGCATGGAGGCAGAAAGACACATTGGAAACCAGGGGAAACATTTTGCAGTTGGCTAGGGTTCCACACACACCTCCTTACCTTGTTGATGTTTACGAGCAGCACAATGCTGCCTTCTCCAGGTTGAAGCTTCACACTGAATGTTTGCTGCGTTTGCAATTTGGGAATGTTCACAGTCACAAGACCTGCAACTGGCTTGGAGCTGACTACGTCAAAAATAGACTCGATTTCAAGACTCCACTGCCGAGCACTCTTTGCTAAGTGAAGGGGGAGAAAAAATGGGAATTTAGGAATTGTGTTTATATACCTGTTAGTTAACATGACCTCTCATCAAAGAAACAATTAAAACATCTCAGATTAAATTTAACAATTTTCGTGCTGTGTTTGAACCAGACCTACAAGTTTAATCTTGTTTAGCACATTTGATATCTGTGTTTACATTTGCCGACTCAGAAGAGACCTCGCAATTTGATTTATGTTTTATTACTCTCTCCTTTTTTCATTAGAAAGCTATCCAGGGTGTTTTCAGAGTTCTGTACAAAAGTCAGAGGCCATGACACCAGTCACTTCATTAGGGAGGATTTTTTTCCCACCAACTCCCATAGACATTATATTTGCTTTTAGTCAGCACTCATATGAACATGGTACTCTTTGGGAAAGATCGTAATCACAAGGCAGTACAATCACTTTTGTCAATGAAACAAAAACAGTATTAACAGAAAACGAGCTGAATTCATCCCAGAGTCACTAGGCAAAATGAATGGAGTTATGCTGGGGATGAATTGGGCCCACTGTGTCTAGACTTGACGGCCTGTATCTCTATGTCCCTTCTGCCACCAAAGTGTGGTGGAGGAAACAAGTTAATGACTTCCCTGAGATCTCTCTGCAGTTACCTCAGACAGTCCTCTCCTTTATAGAACTTACTGAATAAGGCAAGCCAGGGTCAAAGGTACTCAAGATTAATGTCTAAATTTGCCATTAACTTCAGCAATTAAATTGCCTATCTAAAAACATAGCCTGGCTAATCCTATACTTCAAATATTACAGATTAACACCTAAGCAAAAGCAAATAAAACAGAAAACAAGGAAAACTAGAACTTAGACACATTTTGTATATACAAACTACTAATCACTTACTTTCTCTTTTCATGTATATATTCTAGCTCTCCTCTCCAGGAGAGAAAGAGAGCTCTCTCCAAAAGCAAAGAATTACATCCAGCCCTGGTGTGATTTTCACTGTCTTCTGTAGAATGAAGAGCAATGAATGTGTTCCCAAGTTTATATTACACACAGCATTACCCAGGACAGACCAATTTTCAGAAATGTTGAAGGGGTTAAGAAACCACCCACCCCACTCTGAAGGGTCAGCCATTACAGTGCGTTTTCCCTTCTCTCCAAGGGCATATAGAAATTCCAGACTACTCTTAACTGCATGAACTGTGGGGTCTAGGCACAGAAATGAAGAACAACAAATCTTTTACAGACTCAGTGGTCAAAAGGCTATGACACCAAATCTGATGAACAATATAACTGCACAGGCAGCTTAAATTCAAGTTGTTAATTTACTCTTTAGTTTTCAAATGTTATTATGTTTGAATACTAATCAGCTCTGGCTCTGGTTCCAAACCACTCTCTGCTGAATGAAAGAGGTTTACTCTCTCCACTTATGCAGAGAGCAAGACTTTACCTACCAGAAGGTGGAGTTGTGGGAATGAGGGAGGGACCAGAAAAGATTTTTACTGTAACTAAATTTTAGAGAGCACATAGAGTCTGTGCTGGGGCTTTCCATGGAAATTCCAGTCACGTTAATTCTAGCTAAGACCTGCAGCTATTTCAGGAAGCTTTAAAAGCAGCCAGGGAGTGACGTCTTCCTCTTTTATTCACACACAACAACTCTATTCCCAAGGGCTGAAATTCAACCCAGTGCAGAGAACTCACGTGCTAGCCTTTACTCCTCTGAAGACTGGGCTCAACAGGCAGTCAAAGAAAGCATGCGGGTGGTCTACAATGGGGGATATTACCATTTACAGAAAGTTTCAACAGAAAATTAACTACTTTTGCTCAGCTGCAATGATCTTCAGGACAAAGGGCAGGAAAACCGAAGACCACGTCAAGGGAGGAAACCTGTTCGGTAAGTTAGGTAGCAGGAATGCAGGAGGCTGTCCTCTCAAATTGCAGCCTTAACAGATTCTCCTTGCATAGCAGGACTGCTTTTCTCTCCCAGACTTCATGTTGTGTCCTGAAAACTCAGCACTCTAAACTCTGCTCACTGTGTATTTGCCTTCCCAACACAAAACTAAATTCCCATACCAGCTTTGCCTTTGTTTTAAATGGAGGTGAGACAAAAGCGAGACATATTTATTGGAAGCCTTGGTGAAAACACATGCCAATAAAAAAGAAATTTTTCAAAACAGGAGAACAGGGGCTAACCTCAGCTATACTACATATATTTCTGCAGTTACTCAGCAATCTTCAAGCAAAAAAAGATTTTGAATTCTAACATTTTTAATCACTATTGCTTGTACTGAAGTTTCAAAACCTAAAAAGGTGTGCTGTGGTAAGAACTACACACAATCATAACAAAACAATAGAACCTTACTTAAAAACTGGCAGTTAATTGAGCTTAACAATAAAATGGTTTGTATTTCAAAGGTGAAACCGCAATAAAAAGTAGTAATACAACTTACCAAAAACAGAAGTCAAAGAAAAATAAATCAGGTGATAATGGTTATAGGCCTCAATTCTAACATCTTTCCAGATTCCTTGAGTGGGAAAAGAAGGGCCCCAGTCCCAACTAAATGAACACTGCTCCTGGAATACAGAACGGTTATCTTACAATTGTCTATTTTTCACACAGACATTGATGCTGTGCCAGAAATAACAATTATTTGCTCTGTAGAAATAAACTATTGCAATGCACTGAAAGATTTTTTTCCATTTCCATAAACTCAGAAGAACTTACAGTATTTTTTCTCTTATTTCTTGACCAGAACTCTGCTGCTACTACCTATTTTATATTAAAAATACAATTTTGTATTAAACATTCATATATAGCAAAATTTTATATTAGTGACAGAGCAAAACACCACCTAGTCCACCACTTAAAAAAATCCAGTAAAGATCAAAAAAACAAGCTAGCAGGTTACTCTGTATTATGAATACTCTGTATTCAGCTCTGTATTATCTTAGTTTGTAATGTCAGTATTTAATTGTATACCTAAAAGACAAAGTAAGCAGAAAACTGATGGTTACAAACGTTAAAGAATTCTAAAACAACAATATCAAATTAAAAATCATGGATATATCTGAAATACTTTATCCCTTATTTTTTGTTGTAACACCACAGGAAAGACAAGGAAAGTACAAGGAAAGAGGTGCGTATGTCTGGTGCATTTTGTAGTTCAGTCATGTTCACTGTTTCTCCCCTTTTTATGGTTCTCATACAAAAACAAAGGGAAGAAAAACATGGTTGAGAAATAGCTTAGCTCTGGTTCTAACATCAGAATAACTGTCAGAATTATAAAATGCTGGTCAGGCAGAGAAGTACCTACAATGCTTTCTATTTAGCCGTTTTCAAACCTGGTCAGACCTCTAGTTAACAAATCCCTTGAAGACATCTATTCAGCTGCCCTCCAAGCTTCACATAGCCCCAGCCCCCAAAGCAAATACAATAGATCTCCTTAAAGTCTTGTACAGTGACCTACAGTTCTAAATTTAGAGACTAATAACTTACAGCCAAGGCATACTAATTTTGGCAAACCACATTGCACAAGTCTGGCCTATCCCTTGCATCGCTGGAGTCTGCCTGCCTGCCTATCAAATTGCCAAAGAGCCTTCCAGGAAGCAAGCACTGTACCTATTTCAAGTGTAAAAACAGGGACAACACATTCTTAGAAGACATGTCAGATTGAAAGTAATTTTCCTGTTATAAACAATAAACAAATGAATCACTGACAGATTGTCAGGTTTCACTAATAATATTGCAGAGACCACTATCAGAAATAGTATTGCTTGTATCACTGAAGTACATTACCAGTGAAAGGCTTGCCTTTTGCCACAAATTCCTATTAAGATTTAGATGCATTTACTGCACTTAATAGTGAACCTCAAATGTGTAAACAGCTCTCCATTACTTTAAGATGGTAAGCAGCCAGCTTACTTTAGCAATGTCCTAGTATGTTTACTTTTAAATGTGACATCGCTGCTGTTGTTGCGTATACTTGGAACTAAAAATGTTTCTGGAAATGTCTGGAGCAGCTTCCAAGTACAGTTAAACAACTCCTTTGAGGAAAAGCACTAAGGTACTTTCTTACAAATTTAAAGGTGTAGTTCAGTAAAGCATAAAGTAATTTCTGGCCATTTTTGCTCTATAAATAGGTCTACAGCTGTTCAAGTGCCTTTTTCCTACAAAGCTCCTCCCTGCATTGATTTCCAAGAAACAGAGTGGACTCAGAGAATTAATCAACTTTCTAAAATGTAGTGAAAATAAAAGTAGCAGCAAGTAGTAATAAAGACAACATCTTAATCCTGAAGGATCTTCCCAGGACAAAGTGGAGTTCATCTTTCCATTAACAAATTTTAAAGGAAATCACACCCAGGTTTAGATTAACAGGATTCCAGCCATTTTTTTGAGGAGGGTCTTAAAGGACTTTGTTGAAAAGGTTAAAAATTATTAACAAGAAAGGCATTTAACACCCAAAGACAGAAATTCCAAAACAAGATCACCTAGCCATTGTCTCTAGATGCTGCAAAGCTATATATGAGATGCGACTCAAATGATAGTTTGCCTTGAGTAAGTTTTAACAGCAATGAAGCCATGTCTTAAATCAGAGTTTCTGAGGTTCATTTTTTGTACATTACATTGTTGTTTTCACTGAATATGTACTTGTAAGTCACACTTCACAACACCCTAATAAGATGAGAACAGGTCCTCTGTTAGATAACACTTCTCGGGACGTGCCAGAGCTGCCCAGTATAAATAGCACAGCACATGAGCGGTAGCAAACACTCACAAAGCTGCTTGGCTGAGATTTTTACAGCCTTGGCAATATACATTGGTATTTGCAACAGTGAACTCTATTGTCAGCATACATTGCTAAACCCACCCAGTGGATCAAAACGTAATGATTACATATTTCCCAATGCCATCCTGCCCTCTTAGCAGCAAGTCTCTGTGCTGACTCCTTGATGAAAACAGCCTTTTAAACATTCTTATCACCTAGGTATGAAGTCTGGCCTTCTTATGCCTCTTGTATTATCGACATGCTAGATTACAGGTTTCTGTGGGGGACAGGAGAAGGAAGCTGCAATGAAAAATATGCCCTACTTATAAAATGACATTGCAGGTTTCAGAATACATCTGTAAGGGCAGCACGTGGTGCATTCCTCTTTCCAAGCCTGAAGCCAGAGACAGACAATTCTGCCCCTACCTTTCTGATGAAATTAGCATGGCACTCTCCTTTCTGCACAGGTGGAGGGCACGCTGGAGGGATGCTGTATGCTTTGTGACATCTGCTCTGCTCTGCTGCATATGAAATGGCTGATAAGAAACGGACTTCAACAAAATTGACCTCCTTGATCACGCTGGTAATATCAAAGCTCTAGGTCAAGAAAACAGAACAAAATCATTACAGCACTGACATTTATTTATGAGATTTATAATTGCTGTTACATTGGGATTTTAATACCACACATATATTATTCAAAGGCATTTGAACTACAATCTCAACAGGCTCTGGTTCTGAAGAAAAGTAAAAGCTACTTCTTAAGCTGAAAAAAGAAAATACACAGTAATATTCCAGACACAAGGAGATGTTTCTGGGCAAACCACTTTCCACGTACTGAGCCCCCATCACAGGCTGAAGCACTCCGTTTGCACACAGAAGTGTCTTAAGGATAGGACAGCAAGAGAATATTTACCCTCCTTCCTCACTCAGAACTCATCTGCATCTTTAGAAAGACACCTTGTTCCAACTCAGAAAGCTGGTCTATACAGGAGTCCTTCCAACTCATACTGTGCTGCCAGCTTATCTACCGCAAAGCACTGAGCTGCCTTTTGCGTGAATGCTGCAGAGCTGTATTTCATGCCACCTGCACTCTCATCCCCAAAATGTTGATACACATTCTATGCCAGCACCAAATAAAGCATTTGGGGGCTTCCTCACTGGCTCACAAAACCCTCTTCAGTATGGCTGGATAGAAGGATAAATGTTCGGTTTCAGAATTATCCTGTGCTATCAAGATAATACGGTTCCAACGGCTAATATCCATTTCTTCTTCACAGTCTTCATTTTGTGACAAGCCAAGTCTTGGCAATTTTTTCCAGCAGCCCAGCTAGCATCACTTACGTCTGTAGCATACAGCAGAAAATTACAAAGCAAATAGCATCCCCCATATAGAGCCTTCACAGAGTCCTTCCTGCAGACATAGTTGTCATGTGGAACAGGTGAACAAAGCAGAAGTCTGGGTCACAGTAATCCTGGACTCAATCTAATACAGTTCACTCTGGTTTTACAGTGAAGGCCATTTCATGAACTGTTACAATCTGAGACAGAATGAAGTTGCAGAAATAAGGGCAAAATAATACCACTTCCCAATTCTACAGAGCCTGCTACCAGTGATCCTTTCGATATTCTCCAAACAGTAAATAATAACAATGTCATAAAAGCTCTACGAAATTTCTTATTTTACAGATGGTAAAACTAAGTCACAGAGAAACTAAGTGATTTGTCCCAGGTCACATAGACCAGGTGGCAGAATCTAGTTCTCATGTCTCAGGCCAGTATCTCTGCAATAAAACCTGCCAGAATGGTAAACACCGAGATATGAAGACACCAGATTTCCTTTGTAATTCAGTTATTACACTAACATTCTTCCTTTAACTTTTCCTTTTTTGATTCTTTTAAGATAAAAGTAAGGATTGTCCCTTATGCTAGTACACAGAATAATTTTGTATTTTAAAGCTATAAAATTAGCTTAAATGTTTTTGCCACTGTCAAGATCATTCCATGATGAGTACTCTCATGCTAACGTAGGCTAAGCCCAAAAACGCAAGACAATATTATCAAAGGCCCAATATTAAAAATCAAAAACCCTAAATAAAAAAAGTGGAAACACAAAGGCTTTGCAACACGTGCATTTTCATTTCAGTATTCACATGTAAACCATTCTAATACCAATTAGTAAGCAGATTTACAGCTAATATAACAGATTTAAGCTTATGTTTTCTTGGAGCTGTGACAGATCCCAAGAAGCAGGACTTATATTATTAGCTGAACTGATCCTCTTGCATGGGTCCACTCATTTAGAACCAGACACATTCACCTCTAGATCTGACCCTGCTTCTATTGAAAAGGTAAGTACACTTCTCTTTCTAACAGTTATCTGATTACACATGCAGTCCTCAGGTCAACACTTTCTGCGTCCAAGGACTTATTTTTATGTGTACTTGAATGCACTGGAAGTGCTCAGCACAAAAGGGCTTTGAAGAAAATACAGAAGCACCTTCAGAAATAAACACATTACTTACGTATCTGTTGAACATGTTGTTTGTTCTCCCAAGAGTGATATTGTTGATCACGATCTGTGCTACTGTATCTACTCCCTCGAAAACCAAATTCACTTTCTGCCACTTTCTACAGAAGATAACACGCACATAAAAAACTGTTAAAATACCTAGAGTTAACAACACAGGGGAGAATGACAATATAAAAATGTATGTCACCATTATCTTTGGCACCAGTTGTCTCCACTACCTCCAGAAATGTTTGACTTAGTGTGGCTACATTTTATCTTTAAATAGTCAAATTAAGATGACAGCTGAAGTGGCTCAAGTCTGCAACACAGCATGTTCACATAACCACCAGATATCAGATGGGCTAGCTTCCAGTTAGCCTAAGTATTATCCTTCCTTGGTTGGCAATTCATAAGTAATTTTTAACAATTAAAAGAAATAAGAAAAAGCAACTGCTGAAGTCTTCTTCAGCAACAGCTTTGTAGCTGCACATTTTTGCATAATTTGTTTTATTAGATACAAAAGTATTAAGCAGATTTTGAGCTAATGCGTTAACTAGCAATTCTGCATAAAAGATGGCACAGAACTATTTTAGACACATCTTTACTGCATACCTGACATCAAAAGGAGTTTTGAATGTCCTGCTGTAAGTCCAGTTATCCAGTGAGATCCATCTGTACATCACGTCATTAAATCTATAGTATGGATCCTAATAACAGACCAACAAAAAGAAAATTACAAGACTCATTTAGTAAAACTGTTACTACATGAAATGCATCATAATATCCATTAGATGAGCACTTCTTATTTCAGACAGTTTGCAAATGCAAAATACACCTTATTTGGTTAGTCCTGATATTTCTTTTCACCTTTGAAATAATATGTGAAAGCAAAGCTTTGGTAATACTTGACTTTACTTATGTAGGTCAAAACCTGTTTGCTATAATCATTCCAACTCAAACTAGAGGGATCAGGATTTGTTTTTACATAAGAAGTGACTGGGCTGGAAATTAAAAAAAAATCAAGACAGCTTGTGACTTAATGAGAGGAATAGAAACATGATAACCCTCATAATGACAGAGAAAGTAAGACTAATAGGATTTCAAGAGGCAAAGAAACAGCATTTTAGGCCTCTAGGGACAGCAGTGAAAAAATCTCTACAGTTTAAAATGATTGCAAATACTCCAGTTGTTTCTTGTCAACTAGTCTTGATGTAGTAAGGCTAAATGAAATTGTTATATTTGGAAGGAAGGAGAAAGAGAAGAAAGAAGCAACTCAATTTTGTTTGTGCTATAAAATTAAATGACTACTTTCGAGAATAATGCTGCTTTATAGTAAATGTGCTCTTTTCCCTTTAGTCACACTACCCAGGAAGAATAAAAGCACAGTTGGTCTCAGCTATGTCCTCGACCTTTTTGGTTTCATGCTGTATTTATTACCTTATGGTCGGTCACAATGTTCCTCACCTAGGCTGAAGGAATCAGTTATGAGGACCTGACAACCCACCACCTTGCACCTCATGCAAAGGCAACAGAAAGGTATGGTGTTACATCCCCATGTCAGACAGTTCAGAGTACAGGTACCCGGGTCAGTGACTGACAGCTCAGTTCAATTCTCTTCAGCAGCTGCATAGCTGAACTGCTTTCCCAAAACCCAGACCAATCTCTTCTGGACTACATTACTCAAACACAGCTAAGAGAGAGCGTAGCTGCATTAAGGTTCCCTTTGATATGAGTCTTCTACAGTACCAGTGCAGCTAACTATCTGCCCTGAATATCCTCATTCACACTGAAGAAAATCTGCCCAGCTTTTTTTTTTTGTCTTCTTGCTGAAGCTCAATTTTTCTCCTCATTTCAGGAGTCAGTATAGATACTAATGACACTTCTGGATTTGAAATCTTCTGAAAAACATTGTTTCCTATCTCATATTTGTCTTACAACTAAAAGGGTCAGGCTCTATAGTATAAACACAAACCTATTTACATAGCAGAGCAAAATCATAACATCTAAGTGACTGTCCTCAGCAGCATAATGTCTCCTGGAGTTCCACAGCAATATAAACATCATTTCTTGAGCCCACACAGGGGGAAAGTTGTTGCCTTGCCTCTACATGCTATTCTTGATCAATCAAATTTCTTACTACAAGGGAGTAAGAGTCAAGAAGGAAAGGTCTTGTTACCTCAGTAAAACTGTGACTTGGGGAATGTATCTCAGGCTTTTATTAAGATTCAAAATGTAAGGCTAATAAATGTATATTAAAATGCAAAATTTAGGCTTATAGAAGAAACTGTTAAGATTACTGTACTGAGACAAAAGGCAAGCGTCAAATGTCAGAGGCCATGAAAACCCACAATATGTCCTTAAAAAGCACATTTTTTACAACTGTCTTGCTTTAACATTATTTACTATTTTATTTTAGGTTATGCTTTGGAAAATGTGCATGTTAAAATACAATCACTGCCACTTGCATGTGTGAAATACTTAACAAAAGGCATAAGATGCAAGTTGTAAATGCACTAGCAACAGCAGACTGAAAAGCCAAAACCAATTTGGTTAGTGGCCAAATAACTGACATCAGTGCCTCATCAAAGATCCAAGACCCTGCATAAAAGAAACCTGCACTGTTTCTCCAGGAAAGCATGGATACTGAGATATTAATGATGACCTGACGTCTGGAGAACACAAAACTGGTTGTCTAGCAGCAAAGAGAAATGTAGGAATGTTTCATCAGAGGCAGAAATTACATCATCAGATGGGCTCTTACAGCAGTTTACAAACAGAGCTGCTTGTTTAAATCTCCTCAGAGCGTACTGCAGATCCTTTTTCCTGAAAGGACTTTCTTCTTCTATATTAGTCTAAAGCCTTCAAGCTTCAAGAAATGCATTGACTGGTAAAATATGTGTCATAGAAGGTGCTAATTAGCCCCTTCTGACTCTTCCTCACAGGCATCCACCTTTTCAGATGGGAAGCTCCGAGTACTGTGTACTTTTATATAAAACTTAACAGCTTACTGATATCATAGCTACAGAACTAGTAAACCAGCTTATATATCACACAGAAAAGCTGCTAAATGCTAATACTGGTTAGTCATTTTAAGCATGAAAAATGTTGCTTGTTGTAAAATCAGTCATGACAATGTTCAAGCAATGCTTTTAAGGCAATTCTCAAGGTTTAGGAAAAATGCATGACCACAACAAAGTCCCTTAAGAAAGGAAAATGACTTCTCCAATACACTTGCGAGATTATTGACCTTTTCATTACTAAATGCAACTGTTTTGAGTGCTAGAAGATGTACCCGTAGAAGTCAAATTGTTTAGATTTATCTGAAACGGAATTTCATCCCACATTAAATCAGCTCACATTAAAATTAAAGGTTTATTTCAGACAACTGGATGAAAAAAGATGAATTTAAAACTCTTAAGGGCACTGGGAGAACTTGAAAGATGGTAGGAAATAGACTGCACATGTATTAAATATACTCCACATTCATTAGCTCAACATGTTCCTGGAAACAAGTCATAGAGCAGTGGAGTCAACTACAGCTATTTTTAGATCCCACCAAACATGACAGCCTTGCATTTTCCTGCTCCCTGCAATTTGGGGAAAAATTCTGAACCACTCAAGCTCCCTGCCTGTTTGTTCTTTGCTCCCAACTTCAATGCTGTAAGCAAGCAGCAAATCACCTGCTAAGATGAGGTAAAAAGCCCTGCTGCAAAGCATCAAAAGGAAGCAATTTCCAGTTCGGATAACAGGACATCAGCAGGACTTCAAAAGCACTGGCAGCTCTAAACTGAAGGCCCTGCCAAGTGGCTAGATGGAAACTCCTCCTTGCAATGATTTTAAGGGGATATTGAAAAGCTACAGCCATATAAGCTAAGAGCTTCTCCCGTCAAGCAGGAAATGGATGAGACATGAACACATCAGAAGTGAGACTCAAAGCCCAAGCGTGCGAGTTGTGCCAGGCATGCCCGGCCCCACGAAGGGCCAGCCTCAGGCCCCCATGCAACCAGAAGTCCAGGGGAGCATGGCACAGACACCTGAATGACACTAGACAGAGTCAGCTGGATCCAGGCGGAAGATCAGCGTGTAATAAACTGAAATGTAATAAAGGGAACAAAAACCAGACTCTTTTGCCTTATCCTACTTTTGTTATGATCTAATTTGAAACTGTCTTGCATGCGTTTCTCTCATAAAACAACTCTGCTGATATTTTATAATGTACACCATAAGAAAATCCTGCTGATTTCCTGCAAAAACAGCCTTGCAAGTGATGTTTCATGATTTACAGTTTAATGATTTTGCTGTTGCCAACTTTAGACTGGAAGCTAAATAGTTAAGATACTTACCTATATCCATGCACTCCTTGATATCCCAAGTGATAGCAGTCAGGACATTTATACGATTTTCAGCAAGCCCAGTTTCACATATTTACAGCTTGAAGTCAAGCTGAACTTACAGTAGTGATGAATGCATCGTATTCTTGGAACATGAGTTTTGAAAGTTCATCCGAAAGTACTTCAGTAGTTACTCTAACAAAGCAGTAAATTGAATGTCACCTTATGCTCAAGATGTGTTACAGCTGAACACTGAGCCAAATACTACTAAAGAGTTAATTAACAAGATATTAATACCCACTGCTTAATATTCTTTGAATACTCTGCTGTATTTAACATGCTACTATAACTTTTATCTATTTAAACTTCACAAGCTTTCAAAAGATAAACTTGAGTGTGCTTTAATATTCATCCGAAGTTTCACTAAGGCTTTTGAATGCTTCCACATATGCTCACGCAACTCAGCAGAGCACATATGTTTTAACAGAAAACAATATATTTATCTTCATCAACTATTTCATCAATGAATGTCATTTAACCTGTTAGAACCATACGATACCCAATACAACTGTTACCTGGCTTGCCCTGAAAAATCTAAGTTGCAATGAAGTGTCAGAAAATAAGCAACAGCATATTTTATACAAATGCAGAACAAGTTACAAAAAATACACGACTTTATAGAACTGCAGAAATATCACTTGAGATACATAAACTTCTGTCTCTTATAATATATTTTAATATCCAAGTATGACCAAGACCACTGTAACCTTCTGTGTCAAGTGTATGTCCTTGTTGTACAATGGGGAAGAAACTGCAGCGTTAGCCAGACCTTATATTAGCATCACAGTTGCAGACCCCCCATAATCTTTACAAATCAAAGTGACAGCTAATACAACAAAACAGCCTTTCTGTGTGAATGCAAACGTCTGGCAGATGAGAAAATCCAGCTACAATAGCCATATTCATCAGAACTGAAATTTTATAGGAGTCACCTGCCAGCAGAAATGGCATCACACAGTACTTGGACAGTACGTGCTAGAGGACGACTATTTCTAGCATAAAGATTTAATGCACAAGTTACCTGATGATAGATATTGCTTATCAGAACTGTGCCTGAAAGAAAATACTACGCTGACAGTAGTTAAAAACTAAATCTTCAGACAAAATGGTTTCTGCAAATCTTTTTCCAGAGATGTAGGGTTAGCAATAGATTCGCTGCAAGTTTGTAAAATGTCTGTGCTTATGCCCAAGTTTTGCACTAACTTTATTGAAGTGACTATTACCCTTGATTATGTGCATTTCTGATGTCTTGTGTAAATTTTACATGTAAATAGTAGTAAGAGCTATGGAGTTCTAATGAAATGTTATTAAAACAAACCAGCTGAACCCATACTCTGATGCTACCTCCTGCCCTTAGAGCTTTTATGGTAGTTAATCCAGCATTTGAACTATGTTGGTTGAACACAGAAGAAAACACTACTCCAGTAGGAAACTCAAAAGTATCTTCCCCAAGAGCATTTTCTAAGATACGTGCATTTGGTGCATTCAGAAAGATGTGTTCAACCAATGTATATTTTATAAGCCAATGAGTAAAGACATCTTTAGAACGAATGCTAAGAGGATCCAGAGAGATGAGTAACGAACCCTCAGTGTCAGAGAGATGTTTTTCAATTCAAATGTATAGCCTGCACAGCAGATTAAAGTAAGGCTACAGACATGCAATCAGCTACAGCATTCCTGGGCAAAAACAGTTTGTGCATCGACCTAAATTTGAAATGAACCACACAGTGATAAATAAGTAGCTTGCAGCCTGCTTTTGCAATCTAAGCCACATTTTGCAGGCTTAATATCCGACAGCTTATTCTTGCTACCATCCTTCCCCTCATTTGTGAGACACCCACTAAGCTACAGTGTTGGACTAGGCCCTCCCAAATTTTGTTTTAAATTTCTGGTTTGGGTGCTAACCCATGAAAAAATCCCAAGGATACAGAAGCAAAGGATGCAGTGCTATTTGCCATTTACAAATCACGCAGAAGAACAGTGCACAGAATTCACTAGGTCGCTGAACATATGGGTCTTGCTATCCAGAATAATTTAGTTCCCACTAGCTTTGTTCTCCTATTTCCTGGTACAGCTTTTCAGTCCAATTTTCACTTTTGATTGCAAGCAGTAAGCTTTTGGATTGCTGGTCTAGTGACATTTTCAGTAGGACGAATAAAAATCCTGCACTCCACAGCAAAGAGCAAAAGGAACAAATGAAAAAAATACTCAAGACCAATGCTTTTGTATTTAGGGAACTATAACAAAACTCCTAATTCTACACTTGACACAACCCCAAAAAGGGCTGATTTCCAGAGATAATGAAGAAATGGATCAACCAGTGTTCTATGCCTCTAAAATTCAGGCTATGTGCATGCTTTTGTATAAATAGGTATATAGGAATATGATTTTAAGCAGCTACACTTGAAAACATTTGGTCATAAGCATTTTCACTGCAATGAAGAAACCTCAGGATAAACATCTGAGCCACACT
The DNA here is from genome assembly GCA_008711295.1 of Anarhynchus alexandrinus. NCBI lineage: Eukaryota > Metazoa > Chordata > Aves > Charadriiformes > Charadriidae > Anarhynchus > Anarhynchus alexandrinus. The sequence goes on along the minus strand of VUYV01000022.1, from coordinate 6,482,919 downwards.
TTGCAGCATGAAGCTTCACATTGCAGTAACAAATTATGTCACTGACTCCCTCCAAACAACCCAGGTTTGCCGCTTTGCGGAACGCTACAACTGTGGTAGCGAGGATTGATTACATTTAACACTATCTGTGATAGATTTGAAATCTGGTAAGGCGGCTCCCGTATTTTGGTATGCTCCCCATTCTATCTTTTAAACAAAAATGTTATTTTAAAACAATTTAGTTATCCTGGTACAAATATTTGTGTGAACACTTCTTTCTGTAAATGGGGCTTTGCTAAACTGAGTAAGAATGGGTTTAAATTGATCTTAAGTTACCTGTACACACCTATACATAGAAACAAGTTAGCTCATTCCGAGCTTAGAACTAGCCAGACACCAGCCTCGTCCAGTCCAGAGGTCAAGCAACCACACTAGTGAAGTATTTCGGTTAACTCAGCTCCTCAGCAGAGCGTACTAATTCTAACACCACCAACATAGTAACAGTTTCCAGACCACAGCGGGTTCATACCCGGTCACATCGGCATGTGTTTGGAGCAAGTTCATACTTGTATTCACATAAACATGTTCTAAGTGTCCACAACCAACCATCACCGATTTAATTAGCCAAGCACCCAGCTACCTATTAGCAAGACCCACGCTGCTGGCCAGCAGGCTGACTAAGCTTTCGCGCCTCTGTGCAGGCTTGGGATTCTGCCCAGGCACATGAGAGTTCATGATCACAGCCTCATTTCCAAACATCATACTGCTGCTTAAAATGACTAAAATTACAAGTCAGTTTACAGCAATGCAGCTAAATTAACAATCACATTTTCTCACTTCGTAAGAGTACTTAATGTGAGTAGTTAAATGTGAGTCTTCCACTACGTCATTATCTTGCATGAGTCAGTGCATTGGTCACAGTTTCTGCTGAATGATTATTCACACTTCTTATAGCAACATCTCCCAGCACAGCCAAACATCCGAGACGTTCAGTTTATCTTATGCACTTTTGCATGGGAGAAACCGGCACAGTTCTCTTCACTGATCCTCCATATATAGTCTACCTGCCCACCGCACTTTTTAAAACTTTAGAAAAGACATTTTAAAATCTTAATTGTGTATGCTCAAAATGTCATGTCACTTAGCACACAGACATTGAAACAACATACCATCATGGCTCAACTTATCCCTTCTTAGTATATTTACTTTTCCAGTGTTGACTATTTCTTTTATCTGGCAATGACATCCTTTGGAATCTATTATTAGTAACTGGGATTCCCAACGTATGCCAACACAGAAGAATGCTAAAATTATCCAGCCCAAAGTGGCGTCATTTTCTCCTTATACCTCTCTAACTTTAGTCAGAGCAAAGCAGGATGATAATCTGAAGAATAAAAATTAAAGAATAGAAAATACAAAATGCATGCATCCAGAACGTATTTTTTAAATAAATGCTATACAAATGCAATATTGGGCCCACAATAAATACAATAGAGATACGTCTGATAGACAACATATGACGGTACTTCACGTTTTCTAGTACAGAAGCGTAGTTATCAGTCTTATAGACAATTTTGTTAACTTCACTATGTTTTATTTCTTTTCCTTGTTTGAGGTACACATTTCACTTTCCAGATATTTCCTTTTAAAAAGGCATCTTATTTTAATGATGACCCAGCTAGTGCCATGTTTCTTGTGAGGTCTGAGTGACAAGCAGCTTATGCTGGTACCAGGGTACTTTCCTACTAATCTACAGCTGCAGTTTTGATCATTTGCCCCAGAAAGTGGTCACTATGTTTTCATATATCTAAAACCTAAAAGAGTCAATAGTAAACAGAAGCAGCAAAGCTTCTTAAAAGTGTTAAGGCAGGAACCAGTCTTTTAAATGTAACAGTTTTTTACTGTTTCAGAATACACTTCCCTTAGGCAGCATGGGAGTATACACTCTCAACTGATGTGCTCTGCAAGTCTTAGAAGGGATTTTTAATGGACTGACGCGCCTGAAATCCCCAGACTTCTTGCATCAACAAGTCAAACTTCAACGGAGCGGCTTTAGCTTTTCATTCTTTTGAGGTAATATTGTAGGGTAAACACGACTTACATGCTGTGATGATATTGTAGGTATCTGGTGTCAGCACCTTGGTTCCGTGTCAAAACCACAGAATCTCACACGCTGCAGAGCACGGGCTCGCAGTTGTGTCCCTGGCGCTATTTGGGACTGCTCTGCCCTGAAGGATACAGCAGCCACCAAACCCTTCGCCATCGGAGGGGCTAAGGAAACCAAGTCTGGCTGCTGCGCCGGCAAAAAACCTGCAGCAGTTGAGGCAGCTCCCGGGACAGAGCAGTGTTTTGGGAGGCGAGGGGGGTGCCTCTAACCATGCTTCTGCAGATCTCACACAGCGGGGCTGCTTTGGGGTGGTTTTTTTCCTTTGTGGCAGGCTGCCCACTTCGGAGCGGCACGGCGGGTGCGAGGCTTCTCCTCGGGTGCCACCAGACCGCAGCGCCCAGCCTGGCTCTCCCCACCGCTCCCCAGGTACGGCCGGACACGGCCCCACCGCCGGGGCGGCGCCGAGGGCGAGGGAGGGGGGGAGGGGGGGAGCTAGGCGAGGTGTGCCGGCGCGGCTGCCTACCGTACCTGGATGAGGCCCCGGCGGTGCAGGGCGGTGTGCACGCAGCCCGGCACCTCCCCTCGCAGCACCACCGAGCCGTTCCCGTTGCCCAGCCACCAGCTCCCCCGCAGGCTGTGCACCTCCGGGCCGCTCGCACCCGAGGCGCCAGCCCGGCCCGCCGCTGCCACCAGCAGCAGCAGCAGCAACAGCAGCGGGGCTGCTCGGCCCATGGCGGCGCCCGTTTGCCCCACAGACGGCCGGCATGGCCGCCGGCAGGAGCAAGCGGGCGGCCCGGCGGCCCCCCGCCGCGGCCGCGTCACCGCCATGGCCCGCAGAGCCACTACTGCGGGACGACGGACAGACAGACGAGGGGGGGGGAAGAACCACTCCCTGCGGCGCCGGCAGCCCGACCGCGTCTTCGGAGAGTTGGGGCGGCGCTTCGGGCCGTTAGCGGCCGTTGGGGGTGGGGGCGGGGCGGGCGCGCACCTCCTCCCGTCGGCCGTTAACGGCTCCTCGGGGCCGGCAGGCCGCTCAACGGTCCCGCGCTAGGTCGGGGCGGGAAGGAAAGATGGCGCTGCTAAGGACGAGCCGGCGCGGCTCCAAGGAGGATTTCCAGTCAGCTGGAGAGCGGCTTCCCGCCCCCGCCGGCTGAGCGCAGCCCCGCGTCGGGCGACCCTGACAGGGAGCGGGGGGCCGGGACCACTTCCCCGCCCCCTCCCCGGGTAAAGAGGGGATGGGCACTTGCACACCCTTCCCTGTCCCAGCCACTGTTCAAGCAAGTCGGCACAACGCGAAGAGTGCCGAGCAGGGCATATGCGTTAACAGCAGCAGAAGGAAAAAAAGAAAAAAAAAGAAGAAAAAAAGTGTGGGTTTTTTTTTTTCCTCCACGAAGAGGCACAGTGGATTGATAATAGGAGCAGTATAAGGTTACAAATCTTTCAGATGGAGGAAATTTACTTAGAGGAATGAGGCAGAACTATGACAACACTGCAACAGGTAACTTTCAGTCTTGGCTCCCTCAAGTCATGTGATTTTTATCTGGCCTCAGACTTCCACCTCCTTTTTCCCATAAAATTACAGAGGCATATAAAACTCAAACAGATGTCATGAACATCTTATTAAAAAAAGTACTCTGGTTTCTCATAAAGCAGTGCTAGCACTGGTGCTGTGGATTTTGTTTGTAAAAATTGAGTATGTTCATCTGTAAAGGAGTAGAAGGGGCAGCTCCAAGGAAACATGGTTTCCAAGCCACACTGTAGCTTTCCTGCATGCCCTCGCTAACTTAATCCCTTCATTCACAGCCCAAAACCAGGGATTAGAGCAACAAATTCCTAAATGGCTCAGTGGAAGGAGTGAAAGGCAATCAGTGGCCTGAGCTACTCTTAAGGGTAGCCAGCCACCCTACTTCATACTCTGTTTCCACTGAATCCTGGTGCCGAGGGGCCTAGATCACATCTATGGATTTCACAGCACGGCATGGTTGCACTTCATCTAGCTGTTCCTCCAGCTGAAGCTGTACAGAAGGTGGAAAACAGCAGTGGATTCCACTGAATCTCATTTCACAATACAGGAAAGTGCTCAGACTTCAAAGACTTTTGCAATTGCAAGAGTGCCCACGTACTTTCCAAAGGTTGTGACAACACAAAACAGGAGAATATCTAAGAACTTTCAAGACTAGATTCCCTGTATGCCTGCTCAGATGTGAGCAGGTCAGAAAGCAGTTGGTTTGCTTTTCTTCAGATACAAATGACTTTATTCCCTCACACAGCTCAACATGAAATTGAAAATGCCAACTTCAGCAGCCACTCCATGACTCCATGCCTATGGTTTGTAGCATTTTAGGGTGCATTTTGTTTTGGTTTGGTTTTGTTGGGGGAGGAAGGGTGTCATTGTTTATTCTTAAAGCATAGTTGACTGAATCAATGTTCCATTTATGAACCAGGTCAGAATCTTGGTCAGGCAGGTAATTTGTTGTCTCAGAATATGCTTAAGTGAGAAGGTGAAATACACTTTAAAAAAAGAAAGTCTTGCAAATTCCTTTAAAGAAGTAATGCTACCAGTAGTGTCACTTATCTTCATGTTACTATTTTTTTTTTTTCTTAGCAGAAGAGTCAGGCCACTGCGCATACAAAGAAAGCAAACTACTAACTGCATGTAGGTGCATATATATGATTCTGCATAGAAATGCAACCAACCAATAGCATTCAAAGCAGCTCCAATTAACTGCAGGACTTTATTCAGTTTTTCCATTTCTGTCCTTAAGTTTTCTTATTGTCTATAATTATAGACTGTAAAATTAGAGAAGGAAAGAATACATAAAGCACCTTTGGATGCTAAAGAGTTAATTAACAACAGATATACAATTCATACACCAAATCACATAGGAATAAAGTGTGACTGACAGAAAAACATGCTGCTGCTCCTGGTATACGGCACAGAGTGCAAGAGTGAACTGCAGACAAGAATAGGGATACCAGAGTTTTGGTTTAGCTCCTGGCTTTCACACACCTAATTCAGCACACCATAAGAATCCACCCTTGATATGTCTTTAAAACATTACTGAACATGGTCAACATGCCTTTATATTTTTGATCCAAATCCTTTTGAGCTGACAAACCTTCATTTCGATACAACACAAAAATGCCAGTCTTACATTCATCTACCATTTAAAGAAAAACTCCACAATATAACCACAGGTGATTTTTTCACCTGTAAGAGCAGAGGAGGGCACAGTTCTGAGAAATACTGGTCCAAGGAGAGAAACTGTAGCTGATCTTCTTTTTGTCACTCTGAAAAAATCTCTGCTACTAACTTCAAAAGTGATGGCTGAGACCCATACTGTTTGGCAGAAGTCTGTGCAGAAATTTAACTGTTGGAACAGTTACTCTGTGTGTATTTTTAAGACTGAATAACCCACATTCAATATATTGACTAACTGAAATGCAGGTCCCATTTCAGTTCAACTCCCAGCCATCTTTTAGTGAGACTGGCAAAAGACTGTCATCGTAGAAGACTGTGTTACCCCAACTGGCTTTGCATGTTGTAGAATTCAGTCAAAATTAGTATCTTCTCACATTTAAAAGTTCAGACTGTAAAATCATTATACATTAATAGTAGGACGCCTTGTTCTGTTTCTGCTCTCATCTGTCAATGAGTAATGCTTTCAGGACAATCAAACAATTCAGTGTATTTTCCCCAAATTCAGTCATAGAACACTAAAAGCATTTAAACACTGTAGAAATAATATCCTATCTTGTAGAATATTATTTCTCAAGAAGCAGATTTACAGAGAATTAAGTTTTAATGCTACCAAAGAACAACTGCAAGCTGGCTTTTTTTTTTTTTAAACAAGTCTTTTTCAGCAAGTCACATGGTAGTTTCCCAGTAAGAAGGAAACTGCATTTCAAGATGTTTACTGTACTTCCGTGTTTTCTTTGCCTTTTATTCTTTCTGCTGAAGACTGACTGGAGCAACACACACACACAAAAACCAACCTAAAAACAATGCTGTAATTAAGTATTCTGAGAACATGCTGTTTCCTTGTTCAAGGCTTATAATTAAGTTAAATCATGTCTCATTTTCATGTCCCAGTTTTACAGTTTGTTTTTTGTTTGTTTGAGAGTATTTTTATACAAATAACATTTTTACCGTTTAAAGATACTAGAGTCTTAAAGGCTGTGGTTTTAGCTTTTAAAATCTTAAGACACAAAGCAAGATCTTTTGTGTGGTTTTCTTTTACTGGGTACCATATTCAATTTCTTTCTGAAATGCCACAAATTTAGGAGGTTACTACAATTCTTACTTTACAATACTGCAAATGGATATTCTTTATCATGCAAGACAAAAAGCTGAAGGCAAAACCATGCCTTTGGCTCCATTAGAATAAATTCAGAGTAGTTCCATTGAAGCTGCCCAAATTCTGCCGTGTTAATCCAGAAGTCTTTTGTTTCCAATTGCTTTGCAATCTCTATCATCACAACAGGCTGCTGCTGTTCTCTCTTTCAAATTCATGTTCAATGAGTTCATGTAAAGGTTTAAACAAACAGGTTCTCACAGATTTGGCTGCATTACTTTAAGATATTACTGCCCCCACCTGTCCACCCTGAACCATTCTTCTGCTGAAGGTTACCACCTCTGGAGCAAAACAGGACTTGTGTTCACATCAGTCCATATTGGGACTCGCTCTCTCCTGGTAACTGTACGTCACTGCAGATACCACCACCACAGACCATTTGTCAAAGACGCAAATCAACTAAAGGATCACCTACTTTTGGGAGTTTTGCATAGATGCAGCAATAGCGATGCAGACATGTTGGATAAATACCGATGCAAAACTGGACTGGTGTTTGCAGGACTGTAAATACCTTCAGATAGTACAGCACACCTGTATGAAAGCCCCACAGCTCCTCAACATAATGCCTGTCCTCTGTTTCCTGACTGCCTCTGCAAAACATAGAACTGCTATGCAAAATAGTTGCTCTCTGGGCTGGCGTAAAGGCAATATGGTGCAGGGAGCCCTCCAGCTATGGATTTGTAAAGGACAGACAGAAAGAACACATTTCAGGCATTATTCTCTATTTATCTTGAATTCCATCCAAAAAGGATGCTAAAAATAAAATGAGGAAATAAATTAACATTGCTTTTAGATGAGGACACTATTAATAAATCACTAGAAGAAAACGTTGTACTAGGTTATCATGAGCAAAATACAAAATTATAATCTAAGTGGTAGGCCTAAAGTTTCTTTTGTAATTTTTGTAAAGTCTGTAGGTCATTGCAAGGGGATTTCCTTAGCAAACAAAATTACTCAACACTAACAATCAATTTAAGTAATTAAAAATAAGTATGTGGAAGGAAAGCTACTGCTCCAGGCAAATGCTATGTGGAGGGTAAAAAGCAAAAAAAAAGTAATAGTTATTTTAAAATTGCAATAGCAGAAAGGCAGGCAATACCTCAAGCATACCCTTAAACTTCATCAGGTATGCTGGGGCAAAAGGCTGTATTCGTACCTCTACATAACGTCTTGTTTTGAGATGGGCTCAAACCACAGGATTTAGGTTTCAGGTCACCACCTTCCATAGTACAGACCCAAAAAGCCTAAGGATCTTAAAAGCCAGCATGACCAGATTTCTGAAGACAAGTTCTTTAGAAGGTGGAATTCCCATAGCTTTTATTCTCTTCAGTTTATAAATGATTTTTAAACAAACCTAGTCTATTTCTAAGATTATGTAACAGTGACCATTGTAATTTATCCTTTGTCTCATGAGCAAAGTCACTGTCTTAAGACTAGGTATGGTGCTGTCCAAGCTCCCTGTGCACTCTCATTAAACTTACTTAAAACATATCTAGAATCAAAACTGATTATCTCGCATTTACAGGAAATCAGTAGTGCATATGACAACATTACAAAACAGCTTGCTTAGCCTTAAAAGGCCCCAAACTAGACAGTCATCTGTGACCACAATACAGTGTATGACTCATCCCTAAACACCTAAAATTAAATCCTTCAAAACGTGGGTATCACAGGTAACAAACTGCTTTTCCCATGACGGAAGTTGGAGAGGCATCACCAAGTCTTACTAACACTGTGTACTTCTCTTGGCATTTTGCCAGCTAAGTGCAGGACATACCAAACAGATTACGCTAAATATGAAACATATATCCAGCCTACTATTTTAATGAATGCTTTCTGTGCAGGTGAGTATTATGAGAATGTCAACAAAAATTTATAGCTGATAAATTGGATGAGTAAACTTAAATGGATTTGGAGTTGCCAAAACAGCTGGGAGCTACATTTCTTCTAACTCAGTCGCTCCAGACAAACCACTGGGGCAAGTCAGGACCTCCGTTTCTCAAACCTTTAGTGGGGGTAGAGCACGTGGCTTCAGCACTAGGACAAACTCTGTCCATTCATTTCTGCAAAAGTGACCCTGATGCAAGCACCAGGGAATATTCAGAATAACTTTACTGAAAACTGTGAGTACTCAAGAGACTATTTTTTTCCCCTCCTGAAAGATTAAAGATTATTTCAGCACCTACAAGAATTGCCAAAATTCTTAATCAATGAAGCCCCTACTGAATCGACTCAAGCCCCACTTATGCAACAGCATAAGCCAAGAGCCTGCCTACATACGAAAAAATCTTCACTTGTCCAAACGATTCCAGTGCAAACCTTTTACGTAATGGAACTACATCCTCCTGCAGTCCAGGATGCTACATGCATCGCTCACTGCACTGCTACAAACGTCCCAGGAGTAAGAGTTACAAAAACTGACTCATGCAAGTTCATCAAGCAGACATACTTTAATATGGGCTCTAATTTTTTTTTCCAAATGACTTAGTACATAAACAGCACTAAAAATAATACTTTATACATACCCATCTGTAAAAAAAGCATTATGTATTTGAATCTCATTGTAACAAAAAGGAAAGACTACTGCAGCAAAGAGAATAAAGAGTACTACAAGGATGATAAAATACGTCAAGCTGGAACGGACCCATAAGGATCATCAAGTCCAACTCCCTGCCCCTTGCAGGACTACCTAAAACTAAACCATATCACTAAATGCGTTGTCCAGATGCTCCTTGAACTCTGACAGGCTTAGTGCCATGACCACTTCCCTGGGGAGCCTGTTCCAGTGACCAACCACCCTCTCAATGAAGAACCTTTTCCTAATGTCCAGTCTGAACTTCCCCTGACACAGCTTCATTCCCTTTCCTCGTGTCCTGTTGTACTCTTGAATTGTCTGACTACAAATTTCTTGTTTTGGTACTAATCAAAATTTTAGTATTTGGATAGTTGCACTGGAAGCAGGGAAGGCAGGCAGTAGTTTTATGACTCGAAACATAGTAAAGAGCTTTAGGAATGTGAAAAGAACCTGGTCTCTTCAATTCAGTCCCTGATGAAAGAAGGGCCCCAACCTCTTCAGGGAGTACCTATGTTAAGATAATACTCCCACTCATTTTGTTTACAGTTAAGTTCTCAGCCTGGTGGATCCAAATAATCTGGTGCTCAAATTATTGCCAGTATCTTTGATAGCTGCTACAAATGTCACAGTTCCATGGAAAAGCTCTGTTTTCTCACCACTAGGACTGCAGATAGGCACAAAGGCAACGGCAACCTTTAAGAAAAAAATCTAAAAAACATAAGAGACCACTGCCCGGAATCCTCTAAAACTGTTTCAGCAAGCGCAAAGAGCTTCAGCTAGTCTAAATTGGTATAGATCTTCTGCAAGGGGAAAAGCTACACTATAACTTCAATTATTCACTTTGTATATATTCAGCATGCATTTTGATGTCTATAGAATATTTCACAAAAGTGCCACAATGTTCTGAAGTTATTCAACCTTTTAATTATTAGTGAGTTAAAGAGTGAAGAGCCATCTGAGTTTTTGGCATTTTTTACATACTAGCAAAATAAATAGCATTCAGCAAACAATTATTTCCAAAGGTATGGCTCTTAGTTAAAAGGGCTTCTTCACCACAGAACAATGTCATGACTCCAAAACGTTATTAAGCACTTACGAAGTTTAAGATGCAAAATCATCTTGAAAACTTATCTGTCAATAAAGGTTCCATTATGTTGACTCTCTCAGCACTTTTTCAATACAGCTTATCAGCAGTGGCCATATTGACAAATACAGTTTTAAAGGCCTGGAACTATGCCCTGAGGAATTTTAATCACACCAAAAAGATACTTAAAACTATTTCAAAATAATAATTTAGGCAACTTAGTCTAATGAAGTAGTTCAATATGCCTAGTAAGCTGACAAATAGTAATTTTTTTTCAATATTTACTTTGGAGTCCTCCATACATGATCACAGCCATGGAGGTTTACTTGGGAGGACAGAAGGGTACAACTAAGCTTCCTTCTGCCATCTCCTGCTTTGACAGGTAACAGTGGACAGCTTAGCGTTGACATGAGAAAGCCACTGCATGACTGGAAAGAGTCACCCATTGTTTAGTGAACATCTTGGTGGCAATTTGAACTTGGAGATTTTTCAAGACCTCTTCTGTTTTGTTGTGTTCTTTTAATACCAAGGATGCTGATCCGCTGTTTATACTTCCAGCTTCCCAGCAATGACCCATAATCTTGTAACCACAAACTATGATTACTGCTACTTCCTCCTAGCACAACTCTTCTAGAAGAGCTTATCAGTTAGCTGCAGCTGGCTCAGAAGGTACAGCTGGCTGCCCTCTCCACTGTCCACACCCTAAATTATTCATGATGTATGTGTCAGCATATGCTACATGGTAACTTCTCTTTAAAATTCAGTGAGACTAACAACATAGAGATCTTCCCCTTCACTCTTAGTCCCTGCATTATCTGCACTCTAGATTCCTAATCCTAATACATGGCAGTTGTTTCACCTATACTCATCTAACCTAAAAACTTAAAGTATCTGAACCCATTTTTTTTCAGTATTTTTACAAGCCCTCCTCCCAACTAGAACCACTGCAGCAATAGAGTAAAAAGATTCTCTTCTAAGTTACTCCTTCCCCCTTTTTTCATGCTTTGCACCTCAAGAGGCATTATTTGCCCTAGCAATTGCATAAAATACTGGTTCATAATTTAGAAGCTCTCAGAGTCCCCAGTTAAGTTACATGAAACAGATTCCCGATCAGATTAGGGAAGGTAGCAAAAAGACACCCTATCTAGCAGGGTAGGTGTATGTGTGGGAAATTGGCAAAAAGAAGTTCAGGTCTCTAAAGAGTGGAGACAAACATTGATGGGTGGCTGTGGGAAGGAAAACAAGGTTAGGAGGGCAGAATGGTCAACTACAACCTATTTCTGTATTGGGTCTCCTGCCCTGGGAACCAGAGATGTTCAAGCTTCAGTTAAGCAGCAAAAGGCAACTTCTCTTTTCATCTTCCTCTCCCCCCGCCCCCCTCCCCCAGCATAATGGACATGTGGCCAGTGAGATGCAACATCAGCCATGTTAACAAACAGCTGTTCCAAAGAAATAGTTTTACATCCAGAAGTTACAAGGTAACTGGTCAATGGCTTCCCACAAGCCTGTCTTTTCATAGTTTTGTTCTGAAAAGTTTGGAATATTTTTCTACATTAGTTGTATCAGAAATATTATTTGTGCAAAAATAGGCTTCAGGGTCACCTGCGTTTTCTTAAAGCTTTTCTCATATCATTTATGGTTAATCTAAACAGAATGCACTTTTACCTCTTTCCCAAATTATAAGTAAAAAGTTAAGGCTATGAAAATTCACATCCTTTGCACTGAAACAGTAATTCTGAGTGTGAAGTCCAGAACATATGCAGTAGGAGTGGAAAAAAGCTTAGCTAGATTAAGTAACAGCCATCTACCTACCTCCGCTCTAATTGAGTTGCTTGTGATTGTGTGATGATACCTTGAAGTGTAGCTTTCAATGAATTTGGAATGGATTCTCAGGAAACATAAATCATTACGTAAACAAGACTTAGAAATACCCTCATGAAATACAACTCAAACTGTAAAAACGTTAAGAGCAGTTAGTACAGTCAACAGAAACAAGGGGTCATGATTAATTTACACAAGGAAGTTCTACTTCTTAGGCTGGTTAGACTCACTATCTGCACTTGTCCCATGGCAGCTTGTTACCAAGCTTAGAACTCATTCCCAAGCAAACCGTGAACTCCCAAGCCAAAGGATTTACACTACAAAATTGAGGTCAAAGGAGGCTTACGCTAGCATACATTGTATGTGCTTAACTGCACACTTTCGGTTACACATTTCAGTTAACTTCTCTTTGTAGACAAACCATGAGAAACTTTGTTCTGCTTTATATAGCACTACTACTTACCAATGTAAAACTTCCATCTTCTGAGTGTATAAAAAACCCTTCATTGTTTATGCAAAGCTGTATTAAACACCCCAACTATATAGAAATCATTGTATACCAAAGATTTTATAGCATTACTACTACATTAAAAAAATACCATAATAGTTTGCAAAATAAGCTTATGCAAAGCCGTATTCATTCTCTTTTTGGGGGCTTGTATTTATTTCTACTACACATAACAGGAGACTTGCAGAATCACACAGTGGCTTAATACACACTAATGGCATACTGCCTTTAAAAGCTTATGTGGTAAGTCTTTCTACTCATTATAGCATCACTGAAGCAAGAAAGCATTCACCAAACATCACGCATCTCACTTGCGCCTATTTTAATTGAACCGGCCAATGTATTTCTATGTGGTTTGTCCTCTGGCCTTTAAAAAAAAAATCCCAAATGTCTCACAGGTCAGTACTGTGGGTTCTAATACAAGTCTCCTGAAACTTTAAGGGACTTTTCACAGACACAGAGTGAACAACACTCAGTCCCAAATACTAAATTCAATTCTCCAGCCAGCACTAACCCATTCTATAAAAGGATTTACCAGTGCCATGTTCCAAAAGTTGTCTTGCTCTCCACTAAGTCTGTTACCTGAGAACTCCTACAGTTACTAACAATAATAGTTTCCTCAACACTCTTCCGAATACAGAGACAAAATCTAGTACCTTATGAAGAGATCTGGACCTCTTACTCCAATAGCATCCCAAACCTTGCAATAAAAAAAAAGAATAAAATAATGATTATATTGAATAGATCCTTCAATTTCTAAGATATCTGTGAATTAACTTTTCTGCATTCACTGTCAGAGCAGGATTAATACCATGGCAAAGAATCTGTAAACCTTGTTTTAGCAAGGGTATCCTTCGCCAAAGAACTAATAGCTTCATACTGAACAGTGGTCTTTGCCAGAGCGATGACACATCTTTGTTATTTACCTTCACGAATTTGTCAGGAGGAATGGGTTATAGATTCACACTAAGCTCTGTACATAAGGTTGCAAACTGCATCTCCTCGCTTAGATGCCAAGAGGACCTAAGTTGCATGTTCAGTAAAAAGTTGTGTTCCAAAAAATTTTTTTTAAAAAAAAAGAGAAGACAGGACTCATGACTCTATGAATGTGGTTTCTTTTCAGACTTGCATCAAATACTGTCAGATAAGAAGTGCTGCAGCTTACCTGGCCAGATGCAAAAAAAATACGCTTGATTTAGAAACAAACATAGGCTTTTCTTTTCCTCAGCACAAGTATCACATTCAGTGTCTATTAATGTCTTCTAAGACAAGGATATCACTAGTTAGGGAGCTCTTCAAGAACACGGGAAACAGCTTAATTTGTGCATTCCCTCTAATGAATCGTGACATCACATCTGAGAGACTAAATTCGAGTCAAAATTCCCACCCCAAATAAACATAAAGGCATTTCCAAATTCTGTCTTCACGCTAGCATGCCAAAGCACGTGGAACAAAACCAGCCGCCCAGCTCTCCAGCTAGCATTCCTTCCAGGGGACAAAGTAGTAACATCATCTTCTAAGCAACTGATCATATTCTGGACATGTTAAGTCTGCAATGGCACAACATACAGGTAATACAAAGATGAATAAAGTTGAGGCAAAAGCCGCAATTACCTAGGTGATTTGCAAAGCCTAGTATTCTTAAGTACAGAGCTTGAGTATCTCTGCTTGAAGCTCCTGAAGGGGAACGAATCTCAACAGCAGTTTAAAGAGGGCACCGTACTCTCCCAGAGTCAATTAGATACAAGCCCAGATCAAACCTGTTGAAAAACGTTCTGATCAACACTGTAAGTCTCCTGATGAAGCCTCCTCCCCTCACAAACTAAAAACCTTCACTGTTTGAAGAAGATACTGAATTCTCACAAAAATTTCCAATGGACAGGCAAAAACCCGCTATTTTGGGCTAAGAGGGATGTTTACCAGACATCCTTAGAAAATTCTCAAGTATTACTTTACACAGAGGTGTCCTTAAAATTCAGTTTCATTTCTGGCACGTATCACTGTAAAGGGTATGCTTGTCACTTCTTCTAACCTAACCGAGACAGACAGTTACTCTAGAAATAGTTACAGCAGTTACTGCTGCTCACCTGGAAGCTACTAAACTCTGCCACAACCAAGTCACATGTGTCACCTCACTGCAGTACAAAAAAGCTGACAACTTTGAACTGCCCCTGTAGAAGACTGAGTGCTTCCTCCTAAATGACACAGGAGACTAAAGTTACTGCAGCACTAACACAGGAGAATGGTTAAGTCACCATTTATGGGCACTAGCTAAACAATCACAAACACCAACTGTTCTACATACACCTGCAAAACCTCATTCGTCTACACTCTGAATTGTTGTTCTTAAGGCTACACTTGAACTGCTATTTTTCAACAGGCTAACCTGGACACTTAAAATTACAATTCATCAACTGTCTTATTCCAGATCATTTTGAAGCCAGCTGGTTTTACAGCAGACCATGAATTGACAGCAACACATTTTAACTTCACAGTAACATGGGTAGATGGTCTTTACCTTCTGTACCTTCTCTTTACATCATACATTCACCCAGTTTTGTTTCCTGTGTTACCGTGCATTCTCTGCATTGGTCCTGCGCTGTTAGCAATATATAAGCCCTCAGCCTTACTGAAGATATTTTTGCCGTAATTCCAGCTACATTTTAAATATGCAACAATTGCCTATTGAGATGAGAATCCCAACAGTTCTCCAGTTTATACTGACTTTATGTTGAAGGCACTAGGGTAAAATAGCATACCTTCAATGACACAGAGAACTGAACAGCATAAAACAAATTATTCCTACGAGTAGCAGTTTTCTGGTTTTCAGGCTTTAAGGAATTCGTGTAGTCTCTGTGTCCTAGTGAAATAGTCTTTATACCTTAAGATCCTTTATTGAACACGGACTATTTATCTCATTCCATTGTTCTAGTGCTAATTTGTTTAACTCTAATGGAGATGATTGTCTAAGCCTAGTTTTCATGTATAAAACTACTCTCAGACCAGGGTAAGAAACTGAATTTAGATATTTTTGGACACCTATAAACATAGCGAGAAATCTTCAGCTGAACTGCAACTTCTACTATGCTTTTAAGTTGTTATAGTGACTTGCAGACTGAAGACTTCTGAATCACTAGCCACATCTGATGGACCTATCATCTGAAGCAGATACCATAATACCTGTAAAAAACTATTTTTCGTAACAATGAAGGATTCAAAATAAAATGGCTAGAGAGAACAGTTGACGGGAGACTGCAGAAAAGAATACAATAAAAAAGTTACTTAGAACA
Organism: Anarhynchus alexandrinus; assembly: GCA_008711295.1. Lineage (NCBI taxonomy): Eukaryota > Metazoa > Chordata > Aves > Charadriiformes > Charadriidae > Anarhynchus > Anarhynchus alexandrinus. The sequence goes on along the minus strand of VUYV01000022.1, from coordinate 6,467,200 downwards.
TTTCTGGCTGTGAATGCTTAAACCATTAAGTTATCTGTTAATTAATACTCATTCCTTTTTGCATAACCAATTATCAAACCTAACAAGACTGGTATAGTATGTCTGCACACCTATGTACTAGCTAGTTGTGTTTTAATCATTTGTCAGACTGTACTTCCATCCCTCCATAGCAATCACATCTTACTGTTGTGGTCTGCTTGAAGCCAAACTTCTGTTTCAGAAAGAGTTAGCACCTACTATCTTTATATAAAAACTATTTACGGTGCAACTGAGTAGAATGTTTTTACACACACACAAAAATGTGTTCATGCTCATTTTTTCAACCAATACAGAAGATGCTGTGTGCATCAGCAGACAGGGAAAGAAAAAAAATATCCCTAGCTAATGCTACTGATCAAGTTTTTCCTGCATCCTGAAAAGACTCAAAAGTGTGCTTAAAGCTACTGAAAAATTTTCAAGTGAAATTTGAATAAGCTGACCAGAATTCTGTTGTCAAATTCAAACCCCATTTAAACACAGCAAGAAATCTTAAAAAAAATATTCCAGAAACAACACTGAAGTGTAAGTTTCTTGCCTTGTTACATGTTTGTTATATCTAAGTGCCTTGGCTCGACACTGATCTCTATAAATACCCTCAAACACAAGCTATTTAATAAATAAATATATAAATAAATATATTTTGTTCAATCCAAAGCTTTTAGGATGAAGCTGGCCCCTGTGTTTTGAAGCTATTATTTCAGGATGATAAATACAGTAAGTCTTTTAACAGAGCTGACAGGACAACTCACCTCAGTGTTTTCCAAAACCTTCAGTTTTCTATGAAGTTAAAAAATTTCAAAGTCTTTTTTTCCCCTTCCGTATGTTTCACAGTAATTAAGATCTACTACGTACTTTTTAGATGATCTGTGGTTTTGGTAGGTAGATTACTGAGAGGTAATCACTAATTCAGCTTTTTGTTTTGGTAAAAGTTCTTAAATTCTTTCATCATCTTATTAGCTTATGTTAACCAGCTCCTCCTCTTGCCCCCCAACTTGAACAGCAAGCCCAAATACAACTTCCACAGGAAGCCTGCACAAGGCACTACCGAGACCGCTTCAAGGACAAAACACCTGCTATTTCCCACTTCGCAAAGATAAGATTTTAAGTCTCAGCATGACCTCCGGCATGCATATATAACATCTACAACTCACCCATCGTTCTTTCATCAAAATACATATCTTCTAATTACAGAAAATTATCACAGAAGTGCCATTACAGATGTACAAGAGAACTATATAGTGGTCCAAACAAGATTTCTATCTTCCAAAAGTCTCTTTACTATCTTCTCCCTCCCTGACCCTCCCTCATCCACACCTCATTGAGGTTTATAAAACCTGGTGCCTTACGTCTCACAAGACATCTTTTTAGTTGACTATGTAAAGTGATTTCAGTGAGTAAGAATCCAAGACAAAGTAATAAGCATCAAATTAACACAATTACCACAAAGGTGAGAGCAACATGTTTGCAAGCTTAGAAATATAAACTTTTACCTCAGTTGTAATGCTACTGGCAGCTGTATTTTAAGTATTTCCATTTTCCAGCAAAATGTTGGAAGCAAAAATCTTTGGTTAGCAAAGCAGAAACACTGCATGAACTACAACTTCATTAACAAATTTCAGGACGTCATTTCAGTGAGGCATGCGCTGTTAAAGGGAGCCCAGGTTTCTAAATTTCAAGCCAACTACACTTTAAAATAAGTTCACTTTCATAGTTTAGAACCAGAACAAACCATGTCCAAACTACATATTCAAATTTTTATAAAAATTAAGGTTTAACATTTATTTTACATCTAGCTTTCCACATCCATGTGGGGACAAGGAATCAGAATGTACATAACTATAAGCAGTGCAAAAGTGGTGCCAGTGCGAAGTCACAGATGCACAATAAACTGATAGTACAAGACTAGAGAAAATGAAGCTATGGATGTTAAGAATGGAGACCAAAAAAAAAAAATCAAACAAGGAAAAATATGAAGGAAGAGGGCAGGAAAGAGGAGAGCCGGATGTTTAATAATGCCCTTGTTGCTGCAAAGATAAACTAATGGCACAAGACAATGTTTCTTGTAGAACAAAAATCCAATAGCAATGAGTCTTTATTCACGTTTAGTCACCTGACATGAGGAAAGTGTCTGTTGCATTAAAATAGTCATCAATGTAAATGGCAGCATGGCTGAACAAGTCCTTTTCAATGGTAACGAACATCCCACATAGTAAAGTCACTTCAACACAGCCTCATGACAATTCCCACATCAAAACAGTACTTTATTTTATATTTTTTTTGCCTCATCATTACTCCCACATTAAGATCTTTCAGCTGTCAAGCGTACAAGGTGAAGAAAAAGGTTCTCAGTCAGCAAACACAGGTGCATCAGGAAGTATCTCCACAATACACCACTTCAGATCTGCTGGGTCCCAAGTCCATCCTTGAACGCTGGGCTCCCAGCACCATGTGTAGCACACTACTAAGGCTACACTACTATGTTAGCTTATTAATTCTGCATCCATCAGGCCGAACAATGTGTCAACCTGCAACAGACTGAGCATTATAACTGAAAATGGCAAAAGATTCACTCTATTGAACTTTACATCATTATTTGATGTTAAACAATGAGGCAAATCCCAACAGTATATACAAAAACCAGCTTTGCTTTTACAAAAGATTTTGTTTCCCATATTGATTAATCCAGGCAGCTAACTCATTGGTTTATGCAACTTTATTGAAGAAAATAAATCAATTACTAGTAGAGCTATTAGTTGATCACTCATCCATTGACAACTTGCATCATTTATTCAGTGCTATATTAAACAGTGTTTTGGAAGACAGATTAACTAATAGCTCCAAGCCTCCTAACAAAATTTAAATGAATTACAAAAATGTTCTTAGACCCTATTTTGGAATACAAGGGATGTTTGACTTCCAATTTCCATTCTCTGTAAAACAAGAACTGGTCATTCCTTTATTGACATGCATAAGATACATCACATTTTCTGTTCTGCTGATGCTATAGATTCAGTACCAATTCTCCAGACACATCAGTTATGAGCAAAAGCATATAATAAAAACCTCAGTTCTCTAACACTGGAAGGTTTGGAACAAGATGGATGTTGCTACAGCAATGTTACTTCTTTGATGGGAGAAAATTGAACATCCATCTCCCCTCCCCCCTTCAGGTGATATCTTCAGTATCTGTTAGAGCAGTGAGGAATGTTTGTTTTTAATCTCATAACCAAGTTAGAATGAAGACATTGGCCACATAATACACATGCTCCATTAAAAAAAATTCTGAATCTTGGGCAATTGTTCTTGTGTAACTACTTTACAGATTCTAAAAGCAGTTATTGTCCAAAGCTGGAAGAACTAAAGTCTTCTCAGATGAGCATGTGCATGAATGGAAGGAGGTAAACAAAAAAATAAAAAAGATGAGGTCTGATAGGGGAGCAGCCGGATAAGAAAATCAAAAAAGGAACAGTAATTTAAAGTTTATTCCAGCTATAATGCAGGTTATTCTGACTTTAAGGTAGCATCACATGGCATACTTCTGAGTCCATTCCCGAGATATTCTGTTGTACCTGCAAACAAAACCAGAAATTGAATTAGCGTCAGCATGAAAATCACAATTTCCTACACAGTTAATGATTAAGTATCACTTTATCCCCATCTCCCGATTCCCTTCACAGTAAGAGAAGTCTCTTTCTATACTAAGATGTACTTGAACTAAAAAAACCTGAGCAAATCCCTCCCCTAGACTAGCTAGGATATTCTCTAATTTATATGAAACACTTCATATTCAAGATAAGCAGATTTGCTAGAAGTCTGTTGTGAAAAACTACTGAAGGGAAAAGAATAGAGACCACTTGGGGTGGGAGAGGCTAGGGGAGCATTTTGTTTAAATACTGTCCTTAGGGAAAGCTTAGAGTATCACATGCCATAAGTTAAAATTACTTGGTTAATAATATAATGGGATACAGAACGTCAAATTTCCCATTTTAGAGTAAAACAGCAGTAACCATTTCTTCACACTTAATACTCTCTTTCCACAATGAATATACTGCTCAAACAATTTTTAGAAAGGACATAAAAGAGTATTTAAGTACACTACTTCCACAGGAATTGAGCTGACAATTAGTTTATACTTAACTCCATGCTTGTCAGTAAGAAGTTAATTTTCAACCATACAAGCAGAACATAATCCCCATACATTTTCCTAGTTTATTCATAGAAGACAGACACTGCTGAATAATAAAAAGTTGAAATTTGGATTATCTAAATTCACCCATGTCTATGCATGAGGTCTTGCTACAGGGCATCACTTCTAATAAAATTTTGACAAAATCTGGGTAAATACTTACCAGAACAAGTTGATAAGCTGGCTCAAAACTCAAAAATTATTTCATACTATCTTTTTTTTTTTTTGGCCATGCAAGAGCAGTATCTGTGAGAAATAGTGACTAGCCAATACATTTCACACTAACCACAGATCAAGCTGTTAAATATCCAAGTTCAGTAACTGGTGCATCCATTATCTGTTAGTTAATCCAGTGCCTTAGAGCATGCAGCACCCAAGTGCTGACAAGTTTCCATTTTGTTAAATGCACCGTAATGTGCAGATATTCTTACCCTACAGCATAGCGTATTTCTCTGTCCACTCTCTTGCTAACCTATTGTACCTAATTGGACAAGTATATTTAGCATTAATATATATATATAAAGCAAACAAAGTCTACTTCATATCTGTGGAAATCTTCTTCATATCTTCTATCTGTGGAAAATGTTAAAAACACTTAAGGGAAAAAAAAAAAAGTTGTTTCACCACTGATAGGAAAAGAGTTATGAAGCCTTTTTTACAAGGGGAGCACCAAAATTAAAGACCAAGCTGCTACCAAAAGAAAGCACCAAAATAAGGAAGCTGTCTTTTCCTCAATATGAAGTTCTAACTATATTCTATTTATGTGTGATAAGCAAAAAACTGGGCAATACATACTTTAAAATACTGCCACACATGCGAGAAAAGGATAGTCTCCTTCACCCACAACTTCAAAGATACTAAGCCCCTTTGTTTTTAAATTATGCACTACCGAGAATAGGTACTTCTTTGACACACAAGTTCTCTCCATCCCAGACTTTCACAAAAGGCTCACTCAACACAATTGCTGTCTGACAATGCACTCTTCACAAAGTTTGTTAAAATATTAGTCTTACGCAACTCGGTACTTACTTGTCTCTGTCTGTTTTATAGATACGTGCAATCTCTGGCACTAGTGGGTCATCTGGATTTGGATCACATAACAGTGAACAAATGGATAAGAGAACTGTAAAAAAAAAAAACCAACTGTCAATAGCAAAACAGGAACAACAATCTCAGAAACAACGGAGCACAGATCTTTGCATTAGCACAATGTCAGCATAGGAGAGAACCTAGCAAGCCTTTTCCTGATACACGGCCAAAATAAATTTGTAACCCACTCTACATAAAAAAAGACAGACAGACTTAAAAGTCTGTAAGAACTATTTGTTTCCTATTTCCCAATTCTTAGAGCTGTCAGTAAGTGCACACGATAACAGCACTGTTGTCCCCTGCACTATGATGTAACATAGCAGCCAACAAAAGCATGTTATTATGCATTCTGATGACCAGCATGTTCCATGATTTTAATCACTAGAACTTAAAATTATTATTTTTTTAAAAAACAGACTGAGTTCTTTCTCTGTTGCATGTAAGATAGCAATACCCTGATGTGCACTGATAAAACTACACACATGGTGTAAAACAGAGGAGTAACGCTGTTGTAGGTAGCTATGAGGACTTCATCCTCTACTCTCACAGCAGCTTTGAAAGAAAAACAATAGTGACAGCATTAAAATGTAGGGAATCCAGATTCAAATCGCAAACCTACTCCTTGGACAGACAGAAATTACAAGTTCTATAGACAAAGGAGCTCTTTGATAGACCTTTTGAAGCCAGAGTGACCAGTGGCTTTGAGGCAAAACAAAATTTGGTCATCGTGAAAATATTTGAGAGTTAACTGTTATTTATTATAGTAAAATGAAGAAAGCTACAAAGCTTCTATTGCAGCACAACATCAATTTATCATGAAGTAAAATCAGTAAGCTCGGTTCATGAAGTAATGTAATACAACACCAGTGCACAGTGGCAGAAAGCAACATATATCAATAACAGTTTTCTTTTATTCATCTACCACAGAGATATGCCAACATAACTCTGCGTGTAATTCTAGACAGACTCAGTCAAAAAACGATGCAGATTTCATTATTAAAGATTAATTTAAAGTCAGGTTTTAAATTAATATGCAAGTGTGTATCTATAGGGACAGCTGCAAACAGGCAGTTTCTCAGCCTTAGCTCAAATACACCACAGACCTGTTTCAATCCAAATGCTGGCAGATTCCTCTGGGACCAAGCTAGTAAGCTCTGCTAAAAATACTGAAGCAAGTAAGTGGCCAGACAAGGCCTTAAACAGCCATGTAGCGGAAGGTGTTAGAAAAAACAAATACCCATTAAAAATGCAGTAAGATATTATCAAATTGGCAAAACACAGGCTAGAATGAGTAAGGGAAAAATCAAGCGATGAGTAAGAATTCAAGACAATCAAAGCTAGAAGCACAGTATTCAACAAAAGATGGAAATGTTTCTCCTTCACAAAAGTTACCTTTAGAAATAGTTAAAGCAGGAGACCACTGTGATCTTAGAATATCAAGACAAATGCTGCCATTACTGTTAATATTTGGATGATAGATTCTTGTTGTAAATGCAACCTGCAACAAAAGAAATATGAAGAGTGTGTTTTGGTCTATGACAACAATGACATCACACTTTCTTCTCAGTCAAGCTATTAGTCAACTCAATTTACTCTAAAAGAAAAGGATTATGTAGTTAAACTGCATCAAATTCACGGAAATGCACCCAAGGCGCAACCTCTCAGCTTCCAATTACCAGGCACTCTATTTCAAACCGAGAGAGGGCAAGTATGAGGCTGTGTTTTAATAACAGGTGCCTGCATCATGATGAAGACACTCAACATAAGTGCCTGAACCATGGTAACACTGCTATCACAGAGCTAAAAAACTTCAAACATTGTGATGACTCCAAGCGTGCACTTTCATACTGACTGAAAACTGGAAGACAATGCTAATTGCTGATAAAGCTACAAAAAAGTGTATTTCACAATTATTACCAAATTTTAACAGATACCATCTTCACTGATTTTAGGCACTCAGCAAGTTAATTCCAGTCTATAGTGTCCCATTCCTATAGACCAACCCAAACAGCTACACTGTAAGACTTGACAGTCCCCTTGGCAATAATTCTATTATAGTAACACAAAGCTAATGAGTCTTCCTATCAATTAAGGAAAACAGAAATAAACCCAAGACATTCAGAATTCATATATATGAATTTGCTCCTAAAATATATGTTAACACACCCATTCTTGTGGTAGTCAGAGAGGGACCTAGCCATCTAAGATACTGTAAGAATGCACAGAAGTGAGAACATGACAATACTACAAAACAGATGCTGACAGTTTCTGTCCTGTACTTGGTTCTTTAAAGAGCACTAATTTCACAAATGAGAAAGCAATACTTACCTTAGGTGGTTTGAAAGGGTAGTCTGTAGGAAAGTGAATTGTCAAGAAGAATACACCACCCTGATACGGACTGTCGTTCTGTCAAAGCAAACAAATAATTCCCCTATTTAGTCATCTGTAGGACTAAATATCACTGAAGATGTTGTTTTAAATAAGTAAAAGGAGAGGAAATTTATTTAAACAATTGAACTGTTTAATCCACCAATACAAGAGAGATGCAATTAAAATTTAATTACTACTTCCTAAGGTAGGCAATACAATACAGATACAGGTCATTTTCTGGATGGACCTCTCTGAGCTAATGCTTCATAGAAAACAGCTGCTCTGACAATCCACCCAGGACAACTTGACAAAAGCATCCAAATACCTCTGAGACGGCTCCAAGAAGTAATGTTAACAGAGCAGGGGTCCTGTCAGGTTCAAAAACCCAAAGCTCTGTGCTTGGAACTTATTTGTTATGACCACTCAAGCTTACAGTGGCCATGGACAGGTCTAAGGGCCTTCTATCCCCTCCTACATTCCGTCCTTGGCTTAGGTGTTGCACAGTCCTGCAGAAAACTTAGGGATACACAGGCAACTCCTTGTTCCTTGTAAAAAAACCAAACAAAGCAAAACCAAAACAAGAAAACTCACCCCACCAGCACCACCAAACAAAAAAACTCCCATCAAGATTAAAGTGAAATCTTTCTCCCTTCCTGTATTAGAAATTCACTGTAATCTGGTCTAGAAGAGTATTTTACATTTCCCTGCTCCAAGGAAACAATTATAGGGATAATTCATTCAGGTGTTAACTATTAGCAGAAACATGTACGTTTTTACTTGAAAGAACTACATTATTTAACCTGAAGACTACAACAACAATTTTTTTAATTCCAGAATAAGGGCTAGGCAAAAAGAATTTGAGATACACAGAGTACACTTCTGAGTTATTTGTAAATTGAATTTTCACATCAACCGCAAGAACATTCCACCAATGTAAGGAAATAACTGTATCTTACTTAGTTAAATACCAGAAAATTACATTCTGCAACAGAAGACAAGGGACTCAAACCTGTAAACATATCAGTGATACCCTACCCAATCTCTGCTGCAAACCTAGCAGTTAAGATATAATATCTTGTATTTGATCAATAGATACTATGTGAGGCCTTGAGGAACCAGAAAGCAACCCTTTAAATGCACATACTCTGGGGATACATTTTAGCTGTTACAGAAACCCCTCTTAGAATGTGCTAAACCAATGCAAGCTCTCTTACATCTATCTAAGAAAATCACAGCCTGCATAACATCATATTGCAGAGGTGGAAGGCCAGATGATTGGTTCTACAATCCTCATCTGTTATTAAAGGCACTAAGCAACACCACAGGAGCACTGGAACTACTAACACCACACTTCTGTCAGGACACTGCCCACTCTTGAAACAGGAATGCAGACCTTGTGACACCACAGGAATCATATGGGGAAAAAAGGAGCTGTACATTATTAAACCAGAAGGGGAAGCTAAAAATAAGAATCCCAATTTAAATTCAACTGATGTTTAATACCTTATGACCATGCAGACACCAGCCACATAAAATCACTCTCAGTACAGTGCAGAACATTCTTTGCCTTTTAAACATGAACATACAGAATCACAGAATGGTCAGGGTTGGAAGGGACCTCTGGAGGTCATCTAGCCCACCCCCCCTGCCAGAGCAGGGTCACCTACAGCAGGCTGCACAGGATGGCATCCAGGCGGGTTTTGAATGTCTCCAGAGTCAGAGACTCCACAACCTCTCTGGGCAGCCTGTGCCAGTGCTCTGCCACCCTCAAAGGAAAGTTCTTCCTCATGTTTAGGTGGAACTTCCTAAGCTCACGTTTGTGCCCGTTACCTCTTGTCCTATCACTGGGCACCACTGAAAAAAGACTGTTCCCATTTACCTAGCACCCTCCCTTTAAGTATTTATAAGCATTGATAAGATCCCCCTTCAGTGGTCTTTTCTCTAGACTGAAAAGACCCAACTCTCTCAGCCTTTCCTTACAAGAAAGATGCTCCAATCCCCTAATCATCTTTGTAGCCCTTTGCTGGACCCTTTCCAGCAGTTCCCTGTCCTTCTTTTGTTTTCTAAATACAGAAAACCATCCCTGAGAACTCCAGATGTCAGGTGTTTGCAGGTTACATTTTCAGTAAAGGCAAACATTCGCCTTCTTTAACAAGGAAAAAGTCACATTCAGGTTTCAGATGCTTATTATACATTTAACATACCCTTTTTTTTTTCCCCAGTCATACTTGGAACCTCACACTTCAGTGACTTTTCCCCTTCTATTCCTAAAAGTATTCAAGACCTCAGTAGATGACACCAGACCAAATAAGGATTCCCTGTTCTAAGATGCACACAAAAGCATCCCAACTAATTTCTGACACTGGGACCAGCTCCTACTACAACGTTCATGCTAGATTCAAACTTTAGAAAAAGTTAGATGCAAACAGTTTCTAGCCAATAGGCGATAACGCCTAACATTGCTCCAGAGATCACTTCAGCTGAAATACATGTCCTCATAAAACATTCCAGCAATAAAATAATCAGACTGATCACCCCCTTCATTTTCTGTTACTGTAAAGAAGTATGCCTAGAACTAAAGCCTGATAAGGGAAGTTAAAAAAAAAAGTAAACCAACTCCCCCCCCACCCCCGTTTCCTCCTGAATAAGAACGACTAGTTTAATATTACATCACAAGAATTCGAATACTTACAGGTCCCATAATTGTGGCTTGCCAATGAAACACTACAAAAGAAAAACTCCGCATTATTATCTATGCATGATGTGCTTTGAGTTAGCAAAGCAAAACATAAAACTTAAGGGTTACTTACTGTCATCTCCAACGGGACCTGCTGAACACTGTGCTGGAGGATCACGGGCTAAGTCACTAAGTTCCTTTAGGAAAAAAAGAATAACAAAAAAAAAACTGTTCAGAGAAGGAACACTAATGAACTCAGTGATTTTCACTTCATGTCCAGCAAAAACCTTTAACAGTTTTTCCATATACAAACACAGAAGAATGTGCAACAACAACTATTGGAATCACTAGATCAGTAACAAAAAAGTCTTTATAAAAGACAACAACCACCAAAACCAGCCACGAAGGTAAACAGCTACAATGACTATGCTTTTCCAAATAAATATCACTACTGTAAAGACACCCCTGCTGAAGGAGGACAGAAAGGTGAGCAGGACACCAAGCCTGAAGTAGGCAAAGTCTACTTTCTGATCAAGGATTCAGTCTCAGCCAGAAAAGCAGGAAGAGAGAAAGCTATTGATGAGCCTTCATGAAACAGAAAGCACTATGTATGTAACATCTGATATTAAAACTCAGAACAGAAAGAAAAAAAAACAAAAACAAAAAACAACCAAACCAACACAGAAACTCAGTTTCATTTTCCCCACTACCTCCAGCAGGGATATATCTTGCATAGATTAAAGTAGACAGGAAAATTAAAGAGGCTGGTAAGTGTTGGAATCAGGCAAAATATCTGTATTTTTTTTATTTTAAACTTCACATTTAAGACAATTATGCCTTTAACATTCTGAATGACTGAGCTGCAGAAACAGTTCCCTCCCTCTCCCATTAGAGAGGGACTGAAAACAGAAACTTTGGATGGAGGATTCCTTGTGTAGTATCAAGACTGCTGTGATGAATCAAAGCAGCTCAGCATTAATTTGTTTAAATGCTCTGCAAGTTATTTGTTTGGACAGTGTCTTTCAAAATAAAATTTACACTTTCAGTTGAAGTATGTAACAGATACCTTCCCTCTTCCCTGCTCTCTTTTGAATCTAAAAACGGCTTCAGGAACTTCTATAAATCTGCACTTGTCGGGGCATCTAGAAGTCATGAGAAAAGGGAAAACCTTCAGTCCTTCTCTCATATATTAACAGTTGCACACAAGTTATTTTGCTACAAGTCTATACAAGCCATTAAAGCAAGAACTTTCCATTACTTTGTCAGACATTTAAGAAACCCAGACATACCTATTATGCTGGAAACACGTGCATATTTGGACCAGACAGCTAACTGTTTTGCCTGGGATGATCCTAACGTGTATCCTTTAAGTTTTACAAATTCTGCACTCGATAAAAGTTTAGTAAGTGTAAGCCAATAAAAACAAGGAAAAAAAATTATATTCCCTGTAACTTAAACACCTTATTCTTTGGTAAGACCATAGCTCCTACTCACACAGAGAAAAACATTACTTCAAAACATGTAAAAGTCCATAGATAAAAAAACCAAAACCAAACCCACACCAAAAAAACACTAAGTAAACTTAGTCCCACAGTCCCCCTCCCAATACATGCTAACTGGGATGAACTTTCCAATCAAACAGATTTCAAATTTGCACTGGAATCAGACTGTTTTGTAAAACGGAATTGTATCAGTTTTCATAAGCAACGGCACAATGAAGTGAATATTACAGTTCATTTCACTGCTGCTGTTATTTAGAAGCATGGGCAACAACTCTTTCCAGATCATCACAGCAAATCCATTTCAAGCGCATTTCTCTACACTCCTGTTACTACTGGGGGTCCCTGTGATAGACTTATTTCTGTCATGAAATGCCACTTATTAGGTCTGTATGTTGTTCAGCACCCTCCAGAAAAAAAAATTGCTAAGTTAGATTTATATTATCCATGTAAAGGCAAACAAGAAATGTAAAAGAATCTTCAGACAGAAAGCTTTTCTAATTTTCAGGGTGGATTTTTTTTTTCCATTTAACAAATACAGCAGGTTTTGTTAATCAGGCTTATTTCTCATCATGTCATCTTTTCCAAAATCTGAGAGGGAAAAAAAAGTCATTTTGTCCCTTAAAATAAGTTGTAGCAATAGAATAAGCAGAAAGACACAAATGTTACTATCTTAATGTAGTTATTACTGAATTATTTGATTTAATCGGAGAATAAGATCAGCTCCTATTTTTAAAAAACATCACAGGGACTAAGAACTATGAAAAGGCTCTTCATGCAGGTTATGAAAATAATAAAAAATGAGTAGCATGAGAACAAGGACAAGAAAAGAACAGCATAAAGTGGACTGTCAGAGGTATGTACATTAGACTAGAGAGCTCTTCAAAAGGCACTACTATCTTCAGAGAAACAAGAAATCAGTACTCAAGAATAAGGTATTTAAACACAGCAGGAAAAATCAGAGTATATCAATAATTCAACTACAAAAAGCAAATATAAGTAGGATTGCAAATGTAAGACAAATTAAATTTAGTAAGTTCTGGTGAAAAATTTGTGCAAAACCCCCCATCAGTAAGATTAAGAATGATTTACAAGCTGAAACACATGGGTTTTAATATTCCAGTCTCCAGTCGTTTCAAAATACATGTCCATGCAGAGTTACCCCTTTTCACCACTTGAACTGTTCTAGAGAACAAACAAGCAGTGATTTTCATTACCTAAAGGACTAAAGCTTTGTCTGGCCCAAAACACTCCAGTGGAAAAAAAAAAACTACCCATGCTAAACAAAGCAGTTCAAAATACAGATCAGGTTGGGAACACATGATACACCACTTAGCATTTCAACCACAGAGCAAGTACTTTACCCACTAAGTTCAAAAAGAAAAAAAGCTGAGATGGCTCACGTTCTTGTATTTTCTTCTCTTAGGTACTATGGTCAGAAGAGTAAAGTTTGTAGCAAAGCTGTTTGCTTCAGCAGAGTGTGAAGTGTTGTGTTGTGGAAGAACTCAGGCAACCATGAAACAAACAGTGGCAAGGTTTTCGTGCTTACAGTAACACCAGACCTATCTCGCCTCACTGTTAAGTGTGTGACACTTCACAACTACACAAAAGGAGGAAGGCTTTTGTGCAACAAGGGAGCAGAAAGTTCTTGCTGTGTAACTTTAAAAAGTGCCTCCTTCTGAAAGCTACAACTCTGCTGAATCCAACAGGCAAACTGGAATAACCGGAAACTAAACAAGCAGAGGCACATGGGCTATGATATTGGGAGAGCAGCTGAAGCATTTCATTCAAGGAAAGGGAGGAGCTTTTTTTTTTGTTAAAGCTTCCCACTCAGCAGCAGAAGCACAAACTGGCCTTCATTCTCAGCTTAGCAATCAAGAGCAACTATTCTGTAACAGGAAAATATTTAATCTGAAAAATATTTCTGACATCAAAACTAAGCTTTGTCGTTTCCATAAGTCTATTAAAAACCCAATTTTTAAGAAATCAGCTCATAATTGTTCCCCTGCTTTCACCTATTTCTCACCAAGAAGGTAAAACCACATTAAGTTTCGTTTTACAAAGCCGAGTTTAACTAGTATGTTAGAATTTAAGAATGTTCCCAAGCATTGTTCTGTAAAATTTCTAAGTATAAGGGCTTTATGCTTCTAATATTCCTTCTGCTGCAATACTTGTATCTCAAACTTTGCTTCTTTTTGTTTACACTGTTTCAGTAGTGCTTTCCTTTGTCAAGAGGTACTAAGCTACAAACGAAGCCCAAACTTTCTTAAAAATTCCTAAAGTAGAACCCACATGTTCCTGGAGTCAGCTGCTCGAGTTTTTCACTTTACAGGTGGCTTAAGAACAAAATATAAAATTCCCAAGCAGCAAATTCCAAAGACTTTACAGAGAAACAGTAAGACAAAATTTGGTTCAGAGTGATGTGTTATATGCCTATCGGAAAGGATTAGTCTTGAATTACAACCATGACTAGTAGTCTCTGGCGCTGCCAGAGGTTTCCGGTATAGCTGCAGCATATCACCATTTCTGTGTCCCAGTTTCCAAATATAAAGTTGTGATAGTTCCTACCTCTCCACAAGGATGATTAGTCACTTAGCATTTCACAGATTTAAACACTGTTCAAAGAGTAAGCACCAATGCTACTGTTGGAGGACAAGAGCAATGTAGCATATATAAGAAGCAATATATGTACAACTTTACAACAGAGTTATGGAAAACTAAGAGACAACTGGAACTTGCACAAAGATAATCATAACTAACATAGGAAATATGCCTTACACTTCAAGTGATGATCCAAAACATTGACATGTGGATGTGAATGCAGGACTACAATCCTAGTATAAATCACAAGTGTGGTGTGGTTTTTTGACAGAAAAGCTGCTAAAATACACTCAAACAACTCCTCTCTACCAGCTATTTAAAAGATTACAAAGTCATTTAAAGGATGAAGAAAACTTAAAGAACGACAAAGGATACCTCATCCAAATATGCACAAGCAATGCACAGGGAAGGAAAATATTTAAGGGAACTAGTTGCTTTTCTCACAGAGTTTTTAGTTCTCAGCAAATTCAGTAAGCAATGACAGCCTGATGCCTATCAAGCTGCCTTCTTGCAAGGTACCAAGTAGAGCAGCATCAGTGTTGGCTCCTTTTCTTCCCATTTGTCAGAATTCATACTCCCTGTGGCACAACTGCTTATTTTTTCTAGTTTAAGCCGGAAATAGCCAGGGTTTATTTTTAATGATAGTAGCAGTTGACTTAAATACAGAGTGACAGAAGATCACTCCTTTTCCTCCACAGGCATAAACTCACAGTTAGATTTAATATTGATTTGTAAAGATCTAGTATTAGTTTGTAACACAATTATTTGTTAAAATCATGTATTGCAGCTTTCTGATTTGTAGTCAAGAAAGCGTAATGGAAAAATTGGGGTTAATTTGCTTTCAGCTTCCAGACGGTAACTTGTCTACCTTGGAGGGCATGAAAGGTGATATGCAGTTGAATCAGAAGTTCAAACAATAAAAAAAAAAAACCAACCCCCAAAAAAGGAACACTTAAGCCAAACAAAAGATCAACACTTATTAATTTGAGTGCTTGTCTAATGTTGTCCATGTCAAACAGGGTATTTCAAACTCTAAGCATCCAAAAATTCATCACTGCATTAGTCTTACTCATTAGCTCACAGCTGAAAACAGCTTTATAAAGGAAGGAAGGATTGGAAGCAGCTATAAAGGGAGGGGAAGAACATTTAAGCCTGTTTGAAGATTAAGAAGTGTCAACCAGCAAAGAACTACTGCCTCATCCCACACACCTGCATTTGCAACATTCATTTCAGCATGAAAATTAATTACCCCTCGAAGGAGAAAATAACAGCTTGAAAGAACACCGAATGCGGATTTCTAAGCTGAATAAGAAAGCAATGGCACAATACACATCACAAGACAAGTGTAACCAGCAGAAAATTATCAGTTTCAAACAAGCTGGCCTTTTGGCTAACGCTTAATAAATGGATAAAACCAATGTATAGTGACAGTGCATAATACAGAAAGATGTAGGTTTCTGTCATTTAAAAAAAGACATTAGGGCAAATATGCAGAGAAAACACATGAAGAGCAGTCACAGAAAAAAGTGAGGGCCAAAGAGCGCAGAATGGTTTTTAAGAAACCCAAAACATGACCAGGAATGTAACAGTTGTGAATGTTACTGTCCTGATTATTCTGCCTGTTCTGTTTTTCATGGTTCTTTCTCAAGCCTTTAGTACTAAATTTTTCAGGCTCTACACTGCATATTGTTTGTACAATGTCTAGCAACAATATCATATATATTTAATATACGTGATATTGCTGTTTTAAAGACAAACACAGAAGTATTTATGTTTTAAGCCTCACACTCAAGGAAGGAAATGCCAGACTGCTGTGCAACTGTAATTAAGTCACTTTGTGTGCTTGGACTGTGATACAAACTACTCAGATGACTACATGCTATCTTTTCAAAGAACCTACCTTTCAGTACACAAACCCTTTGTGAATGAGACTATTGTCTACAGTTCTTCTCGTCTGTTCTGAAATTTGGAAGGTGTACAATGTAGGTAATGGTTTTCAGCAAATTTCAGAGTTACCGCAGCTAAAACGGCTCTCTATTGTATTCCAACCTTTTGCAGAGTTCACCTCTGTAGCTGGACAGATCCAACTGGAAAAGAAGCTCAGTTACCAACTTTGCTTTCCTGGTCACTCACTAAAGGCATTCAGAACAATCTTAGAAAAAAGGTGGCAGCTACACCCCAAAGTTGTGCTTTGAACTCAAAGGTATGGCTTGCTTCTCCCAAAGTAATCAAAACACACAGCAGCTCTCTTACTCAAGATGAAGAAAATCTATCTGCTTTACACACATGAATTCTGAGGTATTAGAACTATTACCATTCCCTGAAAATAACAGAGCTATTAAAACACGTGCTTAGTGCAGGGTGAAGGCTGTGTACATTGACTAAAGTACACTGAAGGGAAAAATGTGAAACGAAGCACTGGTTAACTACCTATCCATTCAATGATAACCGGTTATTTTAATTCTGGCACTTCCAACCTTTTGAATATTGGACCCTGAAACAGCACACTTTTCACTTGGAAGTTTTTCCTGCAAGAACCACACTGATCTTTGGTTCTGTAACCCAGAACTACAATGCAGCCCTCAGAGAAGAAGGTAACTAGTGTAAATGGGCCACAAGAGAGGAAGCAAGATGCACCTAGCTGAATGAAACAGAATGACCAGGAAACAAAGGGACATATTATATTCAATATAGACAAATGTGAAGTGATGCACTTGGAAAGTTTATATTCGAAGCAAGGCACTCTGGCCCGATGGCTACCATTTAAGAATGAGATTCTGGCATTGTGATAGACAACTGCACACAAATGCTAGCTTAACACTCATTAGATGCTGGGGTTTGGCAGTGTTATGTGAGAGCCTTCCAAGACGATGCCCCGCGGCTTGTCAAGGACACAGTAACCTACAGCAGAACCTCAGCCACCATCATTTGACGGATCAACCAGAAGCAGCATCTGTACATGCTTTGCCCTGGACTCAACGTGAAAGAGGCCTCCTAGAGTTGGCCAAGCCTACACACACAACAACTTTGGGGACTGGCAGCATACAGGACAAGTTTTTGTAGAAATCACAAGTGGCCTTATTTGGGCACTTAAGCTCAGTAAGTCTGCACTTTCTGAATAAAGGTACAAGAATTCTCCATGTTCTCAAGGAAATGTATGGAAAGGAGGATCGTATAACAGAAAGTTATCAAATTACTATTCTGACAAATAACACCACATCTGTAATCAGTGTGGCAAATTCATTGTTTAGATGTAGTCTGATATATTATTCTGAAATTTAATTATTTAACCTAATGAACTCAAGATCAGCTCTCCTTTTAAAAAGCTTTCGTGACTTTTATTAGTCCATGTTTTGTATGAATCCAAAGATGCATGTGAAAGCCACTGCAATATACCATGGGAGTATATTCTATGAACACAACTATGTGGGGATGATTACATGAGCTTATCTACAGCTGTACAGTTTCCCTATCATATTATGCTATTGTGTATAATACCCTTCATAATGGTTCTGTGTTTTGATCAGCTGGTGGTAGAGTTGCAAAACTAAGGGCCTATCTATAGGATTAGGTACAGTTACACACAAAATCAGCTCACACTGAGCCAACAGAGCATTAAAAAAAATATCAAAAACTGTTTCTGCAGTGCAGCTGCTCTTACAGTTGAGTTCCATCTCATCTATCCAGAGAACACTGATGTCCACAAGGGTCTTCAAAAAGCTAAAAAAACAAAAACCAAACCAAACCAAACCCCAAAAACAAAAAAAAAGAAGGGAAAAGTGTTTAAAAACATATTTATGAGCAGACTGCAACCTAAATTAGGTGAATGGAAGGGGGCCATTGCTCATCTGGCAAACTGTCATTCAGGAAATTCTGCTATATTATTCAAGGTAAGAAGAAACTAAAACTAAGGCTAAAAGGAAAAACAAAGTTTGCAGTTAGTTGATTTAGGGAATTATCTGGCATTATTACTCAAACAGGCCAGCAAAGGTTGGTAAATACTGCCTTCGAGCAGGGCACTCACATTTACTAGAAACCTAGAAGAGCTCACAGACGTGATGAGCGCCTGACCAACCTAACTCCCAAGTTACTTAGAAAGCTCACTATAAAGTTCACTGAACACTTAACACAACCCTCATGCCCTCCCATCAGGAAGACCTAAAGCACTTTAGCATCTGCACTCAGTTCAGCTTGCAGCTCTGGTGTCCAGATGCTTGTGGAAAGGATTAAACATTTGTCTCCTCCTTTGTTTACTGGGTCCTAACATTTGCAAAGCAGTCAGCAATCCTCCCATCTCGCTTTCTTAAAATCAGAATCAAATAATAAAAAAAAAAATTCACAATTACACTGGAAAAAACTGCTGGAGCTCTTGAACATGTCTAGCATATCACGCATCTCAAAGGGATGAGGTTCAGAACAAAGGCTTCCTCTACACAAAATTTTAATACTGAAGTTTACTGTTGGTAAGAAGGCTCTGAACAATGCTTAAACAAAATAAAAAGAAATCCCCTCTATTTAGATTTCAGTTCTGAATCCTGCAATGCTCTATTTGGCTCATTTTTCAGTATTAAACTTTGTCTACATCCAAGTGTTCCATGAAGAGTTGCCAAAGGCATAAACGCAAATTTAAATTTGTGAATGTAATTTTAACTGATTTTTTTTTTTTGCAAGGCTTCCCCAACACAACCTACCACATTTAACGTATCAGATCAGTGCCCCACAAAAAGCCTACTGAATAGAAAGTGTTTTGTTTTGTTTTAAAAAAAGCCCCAGTACTTTACATTTAGCATTTGAGGCATTAAATTTAGATTCAAGAATTTTACAAAACTGTCCATCATGTTTTTTGATGGACAGTTTTGTAAACTTCTTGAATCTAAATTCAACTGTCCAAATTCAACACAGTTTAAGACTCTCTTCTGATAAAGCCAACTTGACAAAAGCAACTGCATATAAAAATATGTTACTGGCTGCAATCATATATAGATTCTCACTGCTTTCATGTTTTTACCCAACTTTATTTTTTCTGTATCTTATACCAGCAGATTACTACATCATATCAGTGACAGAAGAAAATGTATGCCTGGAACTCAGCTTTCTCAATGTAAGCTACATCATCTTAGCCTAATCAACAAAAGTCAGCTTATACTGAGATATCAGACCTAATGCTGAAGTGCAGACCACACGTTCCCATCTGCCAGCTCTGATGCACAGGGGAGGAACCTATACAAGAACACAGGGCAGACAGTTAAAGTGGCAAAACCTTCGTATTTGCAACAGAAAGATTTATCGGAGATCACATATCAATGCCCTAATCTGAATTACACAAAAGCTCTACCCTTTTCCCCTCCTCCTTACCAGCTGTCGCTTGACATCTCAGACAAGGTTAAGAACCTCCATCCTCTCTCCCCTTCAACAGTTCAACCCAGTGGATACAGAGAAAACATCCACGGGTAGAGGATGATGCCAGGATAGAGCTGGCCTCCACAGTTTAACTGCTCTGTATTCAACAGCTGCTACTTACAGCTGTTTACATCCTTCCCCCCTCGTTTACCCACTAATGTATGAGCGCAAAGAAAGGCATCAGGGCTTCAGAGCCGGTTACAGACTGGGGAGGCAGTTGAAGGGAGCTCATTCTGCGGCATTCTACATCAGCTCTTCTGTAGAAGAAACTCACACAGGGAACAACAGCAAAAGCACTGGCTTACTTTCAAAAACAGATCTTTAAAAGCTGGAATGATCGTAAAGAAAATGTTGGCTGGACAACCTTTTTACCCTGTGCATTATCCCACCCAAATCCTTAACATACTGGAGATCTCTGCTTTTAAGGTATGCAAGAAGTACCCATCTAATGGAATATTGATCTCTGAAGTTCTGTAAATTACTTAAGTGAGATTATGATCCCCTTCTCTCCCCATTCCAATGCATACATTTAAAGATCTATGCTGACTGGGAACTTGTTTCACAAGCACAGAGCCCAATTAACAAGAGAAATCTACGGTCCAAATTTTCTAGTTAAGGAAGCATCAATTTTCCTCTCTTATAAAAAATGACTAGTTCTCAAAACATGTCCAAGACCTTAATAGTAAGTAAATGCTGGACTTGAATACAAGTTTCAAACCTACACAATTAGGAAGCATTAGTTCCATTTTAATGATATTCATTTCGTAGTTTAAATGTCACTTCTGACTATTTGCATAAGCTAAATCTTAAACATAATTTAAGTGATGACAGCTTTCAGCTGATGCTGAATAATTTTACTCTTACTTTAAAAAAACCACAACACTAAAGTTCTTCGATACTAGCACTTCCCAAACTCCACTACCAAAAATCTCATGATTTAAAAATCAACCACTGCCTTCTGGCTCAACATGTGGCTTCTAACCACTGAGTGCCATAGCTGAACTGCAGGCAAGGCTTAGTCTACCCCTGGATACTTGTAATAGTTAAGGTGAATTAACTACAGTAAAAAAGGTAATTCAATACATACAGAGAGCATTCACAAAGGTTTTAAGCATTTTAACTAAGCTTACATCAACTGCATTTCATTAGCTAATTAATCTTAGCTTTCTGAGCCCGTAAACAGACAAATCCAGACGTATTTCAAAGCATAAGATGAATCACGTAACTTCAAGTTATTTAACTATTTTGAATAAGCCCAGCAAACTAAATCCAAGACTCCCTGCAAAAATCATAGAATGATTTAGGTTGGAATGGACCTTAAAGATCATCTAGTTCCAACCCCCCTGCCATGGCCAGGGACACCTCCCACTAGACCAGGTTGCTCAAAGCCCATCCAGCCTGGTCTTCAGCACCTCCAGGGATGGGGCATCCACAGCTTTTCCAGGCAACCTGTTCCAGTGCCTCACCACCCTCACAGTGAAAAATTTCTGCCTGATATCTATTCTAGATCTACCCTCTTCCAGTTTGAAGCCATTACCCCTCGTCCTGTCACTACATGCCCTTGTAAAAAGTCCCTCTCCAGCTTTCTTGTAGGCCCCCTTCAGATACTGGAAGGCTGCTATAAGATCTGCCCAGTCTTCTCTTCTGCAGGCTGAACAACCCCAACTCTCTCAGCCTGTGTTCATAGGAGAGGTACTCCAAATAAAATATTGTAGGTTTCATCCAGAGAAGAAAACTTAATTCCAAACAGCTTTTTCTAGTTAAGCTATTTCTTTTTTAAATCTCATACTGAGTTCAAAAGAAGAGTAGCAGTTTAAAACAAAAGTAATAAGCAGGCTTTGTAATACCGAATCACCTCTACAAAAGCTACACCTTTAGTTAAACTGATGCAGATTTCCATGCTGCCTTCATGGCTGCATTTTACATCCTATCTCTGAAAAATATTACGGATATCTCTACAGTTAGTAGCATTTCTTATTATGACGATCTAGAGGAGTGGGGTTAAAGTTGCAATTAATTACACATCTAGAACAGTGCTGGAGGCTATAGCCTTGAGGAAAATAGTTATTTAGTCTCCACTCCACCACTGTCAATGGAAGCCTTCTATCTGTACTTAAGTAGCGATAAATGGTTTTGCTACTTTCAGCCTTTAACTTCCAGGATGCCAAGTTCACTTAAGATTTTATAATAAAATACCCCGACATAATGATGCTGGCTCGTGCTATGCTTAACCAAATGGAGATAAACACAGCAGGCACAAGTTTTCTTAAGGATTTCACAGATGAGACATTTCAGGCTTACATCTCCTGTATTAATTCTAATTTTAGCCTATCAAGACCACCACTTAGACCTTTTATACTACCTCTCTTTAACGGATGCATATAGCCATGATAAAATGGATGTGTATCAATGATGTAACGATCCCAAGTTGTCTCGATTTTACACATTCCCAATTCCCTGCTCCTGCATAAATGTTTCCCTACTACTGGTTCATCATCATTTGAACCGGAAGCGCCAACATGCCGCAGCAATTACAGGATATGCATTTAGCGGGTACCACTCAACACTTCAGACCAAGAGAATGTGCCACAAGTATGTATCAAGCATTTTGATACAAGCTCATAAATCAACATGAATTTTTTCCATTGCCTTTAAGATAACTTCGTAAAAATTTCATCTTCAGGAAAGTTAACAATTAAAATCACGGTGTAAGTTCACATTATTCCATGGCAAAGCACTTGCTTGTTATAATAAAACAACTGCCACTCTTACGCAGAGCAAGCCGTTATCAATAAAAGCAGAGTTTTGCCAATCAAATGCAGGCTACCCTCAGGGCAGATGGCACAGATGTGATGATGAGTTCCAGCATAACATAATCGTTCCGGGACTGGCTATGTACCTGACAGCTACTTCAGTTCGAAGAGAGCTTTATGAAGGGTGTTGCGGAAGTAGATAACCCAACACATAACACATGAATACACGCGTGCTTTCATTTCCAAACCAAAAGTAGAATTTGCCAGTTACGTTTTCAGTAGGGGTGGTTGTATTCTGAATGCGTAATGTACTTCAGATTAAACTTAAATACACTAACACAATCTAAAAGTCCCATTTACCCAATATAGTAAAATAATTTATTTTGCTCAATACGTCAAGTCCACAAAGAGGGAGTTGACCAAATAGACTGAAAATAGCTTCCCTGGTGCATTTGCGATGTCATCTACTGCAGGGGACAATGAATTCTAGCCCTGACAGGTAATACCACAAGTCAGACTAAATCAGCTATGTGTGATTACAATGTTCTGAGGTCCTGGTCTCTCTTTAGCCTGTTCTGATCTAGCGCCAACAACGTACTACAAGGAAGCAGAGCGTTTCAAGGTCTGATCTGTGACCTTATGATTGGAAGGCTGGGGATCCCAGCTCACTGGTGACGGACTGCCATTCTCTGGCTTTACCGATAGGCAAGACTAAAATCTAAATTCACAACCACCTTCTTACAAAATTGGCCCTGCTATTTTTGGATTTCAGCCTCCATCCTCCTGAATATTCGTATCGGAAACCATGCCTGGGAAGAAAGTAACTTGCAAGCGATGGTTTCAGTCTAGCAAAACATCACCATTTTGACTTTCCAGGTTGGCAAATACAAAATCAAAACTGTAAACCCTACTTGAATTTGGAAGTGTATGTTGTAGCATAGTGTGATTAAATTGATTAAAAATAGTGCCTTAAAAAAAACCCCCACAACTCTCAACCAAAAAACCAACCAAACTAAAAAAAAAAAAACAAAAACACAACTGTGTCACTAATCCTAAACTCTAGCACTGGGCAAAGGAAGAAGCTTGCCACTACGCAGTGCCATAGAGCGTAAGGACCAAAACAGGACAAGAGACTGCACACAACAGGCCAAAACCTTGAAGTCAAAGAGATGACTTATTGATTCAAGAGTCACGCTGAATCGTTTTAAAGTTTTGACCACCAAATTACTATGTAAGGAGGGGTTTGCCTTGGTTTATGTTTGACAATAAATTCTTACCTGCAGTGCCTGAATGTGTTTCATAAGCATGAGTTGATGACAAAGCATACCAGGGAGTATCCTAGCTATGTTTCAACTCAAGTGATATCATCCACTAATACAGAGGAACAAGTTCTGATGGCAGATTCAAAAGGAATTGTTTTGAAATTCTTGTGAGAACGTAGTCGTAATTCGAAGACAATTCATTTAGTTAGCACTAATCCAGAACAGATTTAAAATTTTCAGGGATAACAGAACAATCCTTTCACTAATAAATGATAAATAACCTCATTCTGACTAAAATATGCCTACCAGCACTGCTAAAGAGATGTGAAATTACAGGAAGAGTAGTAGATGGCAAACTTTATACTCCGTCTATAAAAGGTGTTTTGTGCAGCAAAGTTTAGTCCATCGATTTCAGGACACACTGACTTTCTGCCATCTTGGCAGCCTACGGAGATGACCAAGAAACTCCTCTCTGCTCTTCAAATACGTAAATGCTCCACGTAGCTCGCGTAGGAGCACAGATCAACAGCGACTTCCCGGTAACGCCACTGCACTCTCATCGCGTTCGCAATTACATCCCAGCAATTCCCCAACCCCAACCGCTGCCACCGAGAAACCCTAAAGCTGCCCAAGAGCAACCTCACGTCGGGAGCCTTCTTCCCTGGGAGAGATTTAAAAAAAAAAAGAAAAAAACAACAACAAAAAGAAAAACACCAAGAAAACACAAAAAAAACCCAAAACCCAACAAAAAAAAAAACACCCCAACCAAAAAACCCTTTCATCACCTCGGCATTTTTTCCGAGTTAGCCGCGAAGTTACTCCACCCGGCTCCGATTGTGCAACGGGGGAGGCGGCGGCGCGGTGCGCGCTCCCGCCCGGCGCGGGGGGCGAGGCGAGGCGGCAGGGCGATCGCCGGGCGGCGGGAGGGCCGAGCCGGCCCCGGGGCGGAGGCGGGCGGTCTGGGGAGAGCGGGGGGGGGGCCGCCGGGGGACGCGGGGCGTGGATGGCACG
>VUYV01000022.1:6426943-6441848 GCA_008711295.1 Anarhynchus alexandrinus | reverse complement strand
GGCGGAGGAGGAGCCGCGGCGCTCACCTTGTTGATGCGTTTCAGCGCCATTGTGTGTGCGAGTGCCGCCGCCGGGCCCGTCTGTGCGCCGCGGTGACTCCGCGCTCCGCTCGCGCCGAGGGGGGGCCGGGAGGGAGGGCGCAAGCGAGGAGGAGGAGGAGGAGGAAGGCGGAGAGGGGGGAGGGGGCAGCTGCGCTTCTCCTTCCTCCGGAAACAGCCGAGGGGGGCGCCCGACCGGAGCGCCGCGGCCGCCCAGACCTTGCCTGCCTGCGGGCAGCGAGGCCGTGCGCCGGGGAGGCTGCCGCGGGGAGTGGGGAAGCGCTCCGCCCGCCGCGCCGCTTCGCCGCCTCCCGTCACGGCCGGGAGGAGGAAGGGTGTGTGTGCGTGGAGGGGGGGGGGGAAAAGCCCGAGAGGCCCCCCCCGCCCAAAAGAGGGGGCGAGAGAGGCCCGCGCAGCCGCCGCTGGCCAGGCCCAGACGCGGCAGGAGGCGGAGCCGGCGGGGCGGGGCGGGCTGGGACACGCCGTCGCCGCCGCCAGCGCCCCCCTCACCCCCCCGGGGCCGACGGGGAGGGGGGACAAAGGGGCGGGACAACCCCGCTGAATCTCGCGAGGCGCCGCGCAGGGCGGGCGGGGCAGGAAGGTTCTGGGGCTGCCAGCGGGTGCCCCGGAGAGGGCGGCGCCCCCCGGTGCCGCTTCCCCCCGCCACCGCCGCCCGAGCGGGGCTGCCCGGGGGGTGCCGGCGCGGCTGCGGCGCGCACCGCTGACGAGAAGCCGCCGCCGCCACCCTCCCACGAAATGGCGGCAGCGGCCGGATCTACATATCTTGCGCTGACGCGGCGGCCTGGTATCCCTCCGCGCGTTAAGCGGACTCCCCAGCTGTCTGTCAGCGCCTGAGGGGGCGGCTGGCCCGCCCGCGGCCTGTCCCCCCAGTCGGGCCGCGCTGCGGGCCGGGCATCGCATGCCCCCGGCTCGGCGTCGGAGCCGCTTTCGGCCCCTCGCCTGCCCGGGTGTCCGTACGTCTGCGCGGCTGGGAAGGGAGTCATTAGAGCGGCGGCGCGGCGAGTAGCGGGCTCAGGCATTCTTCCGCCTCGCAAGAAATAACACCAAGGGTTTCGCACCCCCGTGCCGCCTGGAAGTGGAGCGACGAGGGCGCCTCGGCGGGGCAGCGGGGCCCGAAACCAAAGGGGTTTGCACCGCTGCCAGTGATGCGGCTGAAAGTTTGCCTTCGGCCGGGAGAGAAGCAGCGTCGAGGAGGAGCACAGGCCTGCTGCGAGAGCGATGGGCCCGGAAACTGTGTTGGCTACGGTGTCGGCACATACAACCAGCAATGTGCCCTGGTGGCCAAGAAGGCCAATGGCATCCTGGGGTACATCAAGAAGAGTGGGGCCAGCAGGTCGAGGGAGGTCATCCTCCCCCTCTACTCTGCCCTGGTGAGGCCGCATCTGGAGCAATGTGTCCAGTTCTGGGCTCCCCGGTTCAAGAAGGACAGGGAACTGCTGGAGAGGGTCCAGCAAAGGGCTACAAAGATGATTAGGGGATTGGAGCATCTTTCTTGTGAGGAAAGGCTGAGGGACTTGGGTCTTTTCAGTCTAGAGAAAAGACCACTGAAGGGGGATCTTACCAATGCTTATAAATACTTAAAGGGAGGGTGCCAGGTAAATGGGAACAGTCTTTTTTCAGTGGTGCCCAGTGATAGGACAAGAGGTAACGGGCACAAACGTGAGCATAGGAAGTTCCACCTAAACATGAGGAAGAACTTTCCTTTGAGGGTGGCAGAGCACTGGCACAGGCTGCCCAGAGAGGTTGTGGAGTCTCTGACTCTGGAGACATTCAAAACCCGCCTGGATGCCATCCTGTGCAGCCTGCTGTAGGTGACCCTGCTCTGGCAGGGGGGGTGGGCTAGATGATCTCCAGAGGTCCCTTCCAACCCTAACCATTTGGTGTTCTGTGAACTACACCAAACCCCGAGTTTCTGGGTACAGGAAAAAAAACACCACCAAAGGGATGACACAGTAACGCAGCTTGTCAGCACAGGGTCAACAAATAATTATTATTTTTTATTTTTAATTTGCAGTGATACCTTCTGCAGCACCTCCAGCTGCTTGGAGGCTTTTTATTCTGTGCAGCACAGGTCAACAAATCACTCTAGGCTAGGTTCTTTTTTCTCATAAATTTTGTAGATCTACGCATAGTCGTGTACATGGGCAAGGGCTCCTACTTCACTTCCCTGAAGTAACAAGCAGAGAAAGGTGTCCACACTGCCTTTCTGCTGTAATGAGGGGATGTATCATATTAATAAACATGGCATTTGCTGTCCAGGGAGTATGGATATGTAATTAGCTAAATCCATTGCACTGAACTGAGTTCGCATTCATTATAGTGCCTTTATTGCACTACTCTTAGTTTTCTTGCAATCTAGGATGCTAATTATCACTTGGCTGGAGAAGGCAGCATATTCAGAAAACCTGGTTGTGTAACAAAGTTTTCAGTATGAAGCTTGAGAATAGCCAGCAGTGAATTAGGGGACCAATGCTCTTTTTTTTTTTTTATTTTAAAAATAGCACCATAGGTAAGTAGTACTGTTTATTAAAAACAGGACTGCCGTAGTTTTTTAGCATTTGCATTGTGCACAGGCTGAAGAGAAAACAATGCCTTGTACTTGTAACGTCCAGTTATCTCTCTGTGATCACCTAAACCATTCCGAGCAACTTCCTTGTGTAGTCTTCATTTCCTGCTTATTTTTTTTAATGGTACTGAACAGCATATGCAGGAAGTGCAGTCCCAAACGATTTCATTAATGTTCTTATCATCTTAATCGAGAATATTGCTGAAAAACACCTTGCTGTGCCTTGCCTGCTTTGGCTTACGGATGCTGTCAAACTGCTCCAAATCATCAGCATGTCTGTCTGTCTGTCTGTCAGTCACAGACCTCTTCCTCTGCCTTGTAAATTGCTTACAAACTTCCTGAACTTTTTCATTATTGTTTGTCATCTCAGGACATTTAGGTACTTAACACTATTCCAGTTCTACATTTTTAATTGTTATTTGAGATTACTGACCTCTAACATCACTCTATATTAAGAGTTTTGATCTGGCTTGCAATTCACATTTTACTGTATAATGAAAGGAATGAAGAACAGCACAAACATACTGTTGACAGTGTGTAATTTTCCCTGCTAATTTAAGACAAGAGGAATTGTTAATCTGGTAAATCAAGTTTTGTTTGTGTGCCTTTCAATAGTTATGTGTTAAAATCAATATCTCTATTAGCATTTGACCCCAAATAGAATTTAAAATGTATTGGATAGCTCTTGTTTACAGCCATTGCTCAGAAACAGGTTTGCATATTTTGTTTTAGTATACCTGCTTAGACAAACACTTCCTTACACTCACTGGTCTTTTTTTTTTTAAAAAACCAAATATGTACACTTGAGAAAAAGAATAAAAACCCAATGACTCGTGTAGAAATGAAAAATGGGACACATACTCACAGTTCTGTGGCCATTTCTGCAAGCTGCAGCACACAGTCCTGCTTGGAGAACATTTTACTTCTCACCCTCATCCGTTTTTCCTCAGATGGTGAGATAAACATAATGTATTTTCCCCTCAGCGGTTGGAAATAAACAAACTCAAATAGATTTTTTTTTTACTTCAATAGGAATACTCAGACAAGTAAGGCCTCGTAACCTTAGAATATCGATGTGCCGTACACAAAGAGTTTCTCACCTTTACTGTATGCAGCAGGTGCACTATAATGGTATTTGCACAGATGCCTCATATAGTAATATAAAATGCAAGAGGCACAGGTGATGAATACGGGCATTGCAATTTATTGTGGAACTACCCAGTCTATTTGGGTTTGCTTCATTTTAATTTGATTTTTGAAGCTAATCCTCAGAAGTGGCTGAAGAAAGGTATTACCATGTCTAATGCTCATACGGTAGTAGAGTAGGGTTAGATTTTCAGAGGTTTATTATTTAAAATAGCTCAGTAAATGTGTCACGGTAATAAACAGTTTGCACAAAACAACTGAGAACAGACCAGCTCACTTGAACTCCATCTTTGAATTCTGTTCGCTTTTTCAAGTGCAGCATTAGAGCCCTGTGCAACCAAGTGGTCAACAACCTCCGAAGGCTGAATTTGCCAGTCCATTTCAGCTGCTTTGTGATGGCCCAGCAGAGGAAGCACAAATGGAGATCTCCTTGATATATTCTTATAGCACTTCCCCACAGCATAGAGAAGGGACTTGAGGGAAAAGCAGCCCAGCCTTAGTTTAAAGGTTAGTGTGGCTTGCTTACGCATCAGTGTCAGTTTTTCACTTCTGCTCATGTAAGACCAACCATTTTTACATTTTGAGCATGCTCCTCTACCTGTCTTCAAAACAGGTGGAGCAACCGAGCACCTTAGACACCAAGCAGCATTCCATACAGGACGCTTCATATATCTTAGCGGAAAGGGGGAAACAAGATGCAAAATGTTTCCAAAAAGATCTTCCTTTTTAGGAAAGAAAAGAAATTGTTTCAAGAAAAGCAAGACATCCTTCTTATTAGTCCATCCTGTAGATTGTTATTAGTTCCTGTTTGGAGGAGACAAAACACAGCAGCTTCTGCTGCTGGAAAACAAAGCGCTAAGAAGATGAACAACAACAACAGCAGCTTCTCCCTGTTTGCATGTATTACCAGGCCTCAATTTTCTCTTCAGCGTCCTGTCCAACTTGTTTTTCCTTTAATTATCATAAATCAAGCCTGCAGTCAAATCCCTCTTTAATCTGAGCAAAATTCACCTTATTGGGGACCCTTCTGATTCTGTGGAGACTCCAAAGAATAAGATCACAGAAGAAAGCTGATAAAATAAGATTGTTCCATTGGGTTTTTTTAACACAACAAATTAAAAGTCTGAATTTGCCAACCTAAGTGCCATTACATGACAGTGAAAGAAAAACAGGTTTGGGGGATGTCGCTTGGTTCCACCTGATCCGTGTTTTAAATACCAGAAGACCAGCAGCCCTTCCTGTGTAGCTGGGGGCTTCTCCCCTTCAAGAAGGACGGCAAGGTCATAGTTACAGCCTTTGTACTGGGTGCTCAGCTCCTGGGCTGCTACATCTGGGACCATTACTTCTGCTTCTATTATGAAGAAGAGGTAGCAAAACCTTTTCACATTTGGAGTCCAGCTCAAGGTCAATGTGTTAGGCAGCAGTTAGCTTCCTAAGGAATATTAGATAAAAGGTAACTTTTTGTCTTATATTCCAGCTTGGCAATTCTTCATCTCCCATTGTTTCTTCGACAGCTTCTCTGACATTCTCACTGAAACAATTTCCAAGCTATTCCACGTGTTTCCTTTGTACAGTACTGCTTTTTTTTGTCTCACTGCTAGGTCATGGGGCAAAACACTGAGTCCCTACATTAATACATTTTAAGTTGTTGCTGCTCTATGTAGGGAGTTGTAAGCTCTTACGTTTAAGTCCACATGCGAGCCCCAGTGAAAAGCCTGAGTGCTTTGTTGAATAATGGCATGCAAAGGTTTCATGGCTTGCACATGGTCATATGGGATTCACAAGAATATAAAATACTTCAGTAACTTACACTGAGATCAACAGGCCAAATTTCTCCACTTTAGCACTTGATTGTTTAGCACATTTTTCGCCTCATAGTTACAACATATTTTTCTTTTGGTTGAAGATGATTTTTCTCTTTGGTTGAAATTCTTACAGAAAATAAGAGCTATTTTACAAGAAGAAAGTTTTGATGACATAAAATTCAATCTGTTATTTTCACAGACCTAAACAACAAAATCTCTGAAAATTTTACAGGATATTTATTAGTATTCATGAAGAATATTCATTTTTTCCCAGCAAAACTACCATTTGATCTAAATAAAAAAAAATACTCCTTTCAGGTCAGGAGCAGTTTGTGTCAACAAGAATGCTCATTTTCTGTGCTGATTCAGCCCTACGGATATTGAAGCATGAAATTCAGATGACCACGTGCACGGTGTAATTATGATGCCAATTTTGAAAACCAAAAAGTTTTGTTGTCATGCAGTTACTAACTACCTTTGTTTTCTTCTTTTGTATGAATTCTTTACATTCCTGAATAAAAATAGATAATATATACATACATGGCAAAATAGCATCTTAAAAGAGGAGTGCGAAGGGCTGAGCAATTAGTCACAGTTGCTACAATGAGGTAACACAGGCTGAATTCCGCAGGTGAAACCCCTCTCTGGAGGAAATCAGAATTTTATCCATTTCAGTAGGCCAGGGTACATAAGTTGGGGATCTCTTCAAAAAGGTGTTTAATGGTGACCTACTTTACCCCATCCCTTTGGAGGTGGTTACTTTTCCTTGTTATACCTGTTTTTTGACCCCTCAGGCTGCCTTCAGACTGCATGCTAAGTCTGTAGGAGTTACACTGTTACTGAAAATGACCAAGCTCTTATGGCAGTTTTCAGCAGTACTTAATTTGGCCTATTGTGTTTACTAAAGGAGACATCAAAGGACTCTCTGAAGCGCTTTAAAGATATGTCTGTTTTTATTACTTTGACATAATTGATTACTAGTCAGATTTGGACCATCCTAATTCAGTTGCTCCTCCAATGCTTGTTCCAGGCTGCAAATGCACTAAGCAAACCTCAACCTTTGATGAGTGTTTGGGTTTAACAAATGATTTGACCAGCATACCTAATACACTATAAAAGTTGCTAATCCAGATAAAATGTTAAGGTTTAAAGATAATTATTCAAACAGGCTAGCTACCGTATTTCACAGGCTCCCTAGTATAGGCAAGGCTGTTCAGACTTCACAACGTGCTGCATTTGTTGATTTAAAGTGTAGGCTTCTATTCACCTGCTAAGTACAATTTTCATTGTTTGATTAGTTACATGGAATTAGTGAGCCTGAGCTCATCAGGACACTGATGATGTACTTTATACTGAAATATAAACTGCCTTTTATCTTAGGAGGTTTCCCCACAGAGATCAGCCAGCGTTTCCAGAAGATCTAGGGCAGGGACCCTCTCTGAGGAGCCATAATACCTTTGACTTCCCAAATGGTCTGCAGCAACTACCTTTCTTGGCCATTCCCCCTTCTTCTGAGGCAGTCCTGCTGGTGAATCATTCACATATTTGTAGTTAAATAAACATTACGCTTCAGCAAAGGTAGCAGGTTGACTTTCTGTCACTCTTCATCAGAGGTTTTTTCCCCTTGTAGAACATTCTCTCCGCCCTCTCCCCCAATTCTGTTTCATACAAAATAATGCTTTGTTTCCCTGGGGATATTATTACATAGTCTTGTATACTGCAGGGTTTTAATTCTTTGATGCTGTATTGACTTAATTTAAAATAATGATTTAAGTAAATAAGAAAGTCCACAGAAATACTTCAGGGTTTTGTTTTGTTTTGTTTTGTTTGTCTTTGAACTGACAGGAGTATATGCCGTGTAGTTAGACAATGGATTTAACTAGCCAACTATCACGTGGCACTAGGAGTGATTTCACTTTTCTTTTTGTCCTTTCTAGCAACCTCATCTTTAAAGATCTGGCTTATCTTTTCAGTTTTTGCTATGTCCCAGTTAACCATAAAACGTCCAAGGGCTTGCTTAGACCTCAAATATCCAGGTAATTACAGCCAAATATATCTCTTAGAAGGAAGGAATATTATTCTTGTTTGCTGTCATACTGTAATTCAGGAAATATTGTTGATGACTCTAAACCACGAATACTGAAATTAGCCGGTTATTACACTGTTCATCATTATGGTTAGGGGGAGGGATCAGGGCAGTATTTCTGAGCGGGTGGGTTGTGACACACACGGTAGTCATGAAACATGGTCAGGCGTTGGCAAGTTGTTGAAAATTTTGCAAATTATAAAGCAAATGCAACCTAGCTTCTGCACTCCTGGTGACTTTTATTCTTCAAGGTCAAGCATGCTTTTCAGCCTTTCAAGAAATATTACATAGATTTGTCACTTTTACAAGCAATAGATGTTAATTTGTTTTTATAGAGACAATGAGGGCTGCATTTTTTTTCCTTTGGATAATGGGACATCACCTTAAAAAAAACCCACTGAAAAATACTGGCTTAAGGAGTTGGTAGTGGGATCCAAGATAGTAATTTTCTCATAGTGATTTAAATTCAAGTTAACACGGAAAAAGATAATTTCTTAGTCCTTCCTGATTATTTGGTGGCCTATGTTAAAGGATTTTATGATTGCTGTTTAGCTCCCATATTAGCAAAACAAACACTGCTGCAGTTAGGCATGGAGGACTCAGGTATTTGGAAACTAAATAATACGCTTACCCTTACATTGTTCAGGATATTTGACAGTATCAAATTATATTGGACAGGCAATTTGAGGGACTATGTGTGGCATCCATTTCTACCATACCCGTTTCCTGAATAATTATAACATTTCTGTCCCTGAAGCTGTCAAAATAACTCACATAAATTGTAAAAAAAAAACTGAATAAAAATAATTTAATTCCTCTTGGGGAAGCAGTTTAAAACGTTCTCAAGCATCTTAATAAATTAACTATAGATACCTATGACAAGCCTAATTTTCAATAACAGACTTACTGCTCTGAAAAAAAAGGGACACTACGATCTTTTCTAATTTCCCAAAGCAATGATGAATCTCTCTTAATTACCATGTATTTATTTTTTATTTAATTTTTACCTTTCACAGTCATTAGGCTTACATTCCTGTAAAGTAAGTTTTGAAAACTTTAAGGTGACATGTTTATATTCTACTTTTTGAGTGGGTTGCTTCCTCTGCTGATTCAAAGGGAAAAAAGGACCTGATTTTTTGAAAAATGTATTTACTGATCTTACAGCTCCCTGTACTGGGGTGAAGTACAGAATTTATATAAAATTCCAGCATTATCTTGAAAAGCAAGTGAGGAAGTAACTTACAAATCTTCTAGGCAATAGCCAACTACCTAGATCCGGAAACGCGGTGTGCTATAGCTGACCTCCAGTCCAGAGGACAGGGAGTGCCTGGAAAAAATGGAAAAGTAAAAGCCTTACTAAGATAGGCATAAAAGAGGCTATATTAATCTTACTTACCTGCTGTAATACTATTCCACGTCATCGCCTTGGAATCAAGATAGCCTCTTTTCCCCTGCTTTCATCTCCATCCCTTATACATATATTTGTTGTCTGAAATTGAAAAGGCATGGTGTTTTGGGTTGTTTGTTTTTTTTTTTTTCTCCTCATTACTCTTGTGAGATGACAGAGGAGGAGTATGGGTTACTGTGAATGCCAGACCTGGCTAACCTGGAAAAGGGGAGACAGGCTCAGAAATCTCCACAGCGCTGTTGTTACGCAGCAGCCTGAGAAGGAATGATAAACTGTTGTTTTACTGCAGCGTCAGTGGGCATCGTGACACAGGAAGAACTTAAGAGCCGCGTGCAGTCGTATTGCAGAGATCATGTACTCTGTCCTCGGCAGGGGAAGCTGATAGTTTTTCTGTGCTATAATTAGCCACTGCCAACGAATGCACATTGCATCACAGGAATTGGTCTTGTGGCATTCTCACCTTTGCCTTCCAAAATGAAGGAAATATTTTTCAGTGACAGCTATTACGCCAAGGGATTAAAGTACTGAGGAAACAAATATACCCTTAGTTGCCTGGTCAAGGATATACAGTCATCACTGATAGCAAAGATCAATGCAGTTTAAAAGGGAATTGTGAGTGGTCCCCTGCTGAGAATATGTTGACATATATATAGCTCCTTTTCCCTGGAATTCTCATCATAAGAGAGCGGCTTGTAGTGTTTTGATAGCGGTTTTACTTCACGTCTGTTCATTTAGCAGCGTGTACTTCCCAGATTATGTCGGCTTTGTCCTCTGTAGGTCCTTTAGTGTAGGGGAGGATATATCTGTTTTCCATCACTGCAGCTTCCTCCCAAGGGACAATCTGGGGATTTTGCAGCCTGGTTTATTGCAACAAACGAGGCAGAACCTGCCACAAATCAGTACCGTATCTGGTCTTTTACAAACATGTTAGTGAATCCTAAGGATACTTATTCTGGTTTGAGTAAAACTGTTGTGAATTAGCAACTCCCTGGAAGCCAATAAAGTTCCAAATCTGTACAAGTCTGTATGCGACCAGCGATCAGATCAGTCTGGATCCTCATCAGCAGTACATACCGGATCAGATACGTAATGTGGATAGAAAGACTTGGATGATTCATGTAATGCGTCAAAATTTAAAACTCATTGCAATATTATATTTACTGTGTACTTTCTTGTGCATCATTAGTGTTACTTGGCGGATGTTACTTACAATAGTTTCATGTCATACAACTTGTTACCTTTATGCTTTAAATAAAGGCAGTTGAAATCAGTTACTTAGTGTAACCGAGTGGATAATCATAGTTTCACCTTGCGCTATTTCTGCAAATATTATAGTAGCTGTAGAAACCACCACTGTGGACCAGTGCTAACCATTGCATAAAAAGACAGTTCCAGCTTGGAAAAAATATACAATGTAAGTAGAAAGTAACTGAACTTTATTTATCTGGGGCTATCTAGGAAGTTAGCACTGAATACACCTATACTTTCTTGAGTTGGGGTTTTCTTCAACTTTGTTTCATACCCATCTCATGGGTAAAATTTCCCACTCCCCAGCAGTAGTAGTCAGAAGAAGAAATTAAAATGTTAAACCTGTGGCTGAGAGATCAAAGCATGGTATTTTTCCTGGATAAATAAAAACAGTCTACTGCTCTGTTCTCTCATGCACAAAGTTGCCATGTTGGAACTTGGTCCAATTCTTAGAAATCTTACCATTTTTCTTTACACTCCTGTTTTCCTTCTTTTCACAAATTAAGTCACTACAATCTGCATCAATAAATAGCATTCTAAGCCGCAAGGAATTTTAAAATTCAACAATAACACATGCTATTAGTGGGACACTGCAGTTACTTAGGCAATTACAATAGCTCCTGCTTTCAAAACATAATAGTTCCATTGTAAAATTCTTGGACATTAGTTAGATTATAAAAGTAATATCATGCTAATTTAGTAGTAATTTTATAATATGAATATTATGCTATGACAAAATTACCCTATTGATTCTATTATAAATGTGATTTGTCTCCTTAACTCATTTCTCTCTTGAACACTTTCCCACCACAGAATAGTAGATATTTTTAATAAACACCAGCAGAAGCCACTTAAGGTGCCAGGTCTCGGAGTCAAGGGAAAGCATGACAATCTCAGCTTTCTTCTAAAGGCAATTAAGCCTCTGGATGTAAAAATAAGAAATGAAAACCTAACCTGCATGCAATGCAATTGCAACTTGCTTGCAATGTTCATAAGCATAAAATAGAGGAAAGTAACCTTATATAAGTGGTCTTACAGTTTACATTTTTAAGCCAGTCTCCATATTTTTTTGAGATTCAATTATTTAATAGTCGGGTGCTGACAGTGCTGCATAACTAACTGATGGAAACATCGCATGAAATGAATCACAGTTCCTACAGCCCTTCTGGGCTGTAATGATTTTGCTCGCTTTTGGGGAAGTGGAAGAGAGAGAGATCTTTCCATACAGCAGGCACAGCAGCTCATCAAACCCCACTGTGAAATGATTCGAATACAAAGGGAGAGATCTAGCTTCCTCCTAGACAGAGGCTTGTGTTTGCTGATCACAGAAGCCAGCCCTTTGGTGACAGGATAGTTTTAAGCTGACAATAGTACTTCTGGCTGCTACAGAGATTGTTCCAGGTGCTCAGTATGGAAAATGGCAATGCCAATTCTGAGAAAACGGTTTTAACAACACAAGACAGCCTGTTGATAGAAAAGCTCATTACCATGAAAGAGTGCTAAGCAAATTACTGCGCTACTTAGGCTTGTTTTGGAGATGGAAGGACTGTGTGTCTGCTACCTCAGAACCTTTAATCTTTTATCCCTACTGGTGTTTACTTGGTAAAATAAAATAAATATATGTAATTTATAAATGTTCTTTTCCGTTGCAAATCTTAGTGTTCTAGATGGACTGGTAAGTATTATCTCATTTTACAGCTGAATTAAAGGCACAGGGAGATCAAGCAATTTTTGAAGGGTTGCAAGAGAAGGAACACAACTGGCTTCCTTTCACCTATGCTCAGTCTCTTGGACCAGGACCAACCAGCTTGTGGATGCTGAAGGCAACTCTTATTTCTACTGTGAGCCGGACCAATGCAGCTATGCTGTAGTGACATTATGCTTGGCAGAATAAATTCTGCCAAAGATGATCTGCACCTGAGAAGATGAGAACATCACGAACTGTTCTACCATTTTCATCAAGGCACGCATAGTAGTAAGTTAATTGGGCTCATTCTCTTTTGGGCTGTGTTTTGGGAATTCCATATAAAAGACCTGAGCTAGCACCATGTAGATCTCTTCATGTGGGCTCCATGCTCCATCTTATCTGTAATGTTCTTGCTAGATGAAAAATCCCAGTGACAGAGGATAATAATTGCTGAAAGCAATAATCGTATTTCAGTATATGTGACCTAGGTTCTGTTCAAGTATCTATGCTTGGGCTTTTTGTGCTATTATTTTTATTACAGCAACTCCTATATATCCTACCTACCCAACACCAGAGTTTCAGTGGCCATATTCAGCATGAAACACATAAGCAGAGGCAATCTCTACTTTTTAAAAGTTCACAAAGTGAAGCTAAATATGCAAGAATGAATTGTTGCATACTACCCTCCCCACAAAAGGTAGAAAATTTTCCAGATACCCAACAGTATTGTGATTTGAGGCAAAGTTGAGAAGGATGCTGATAAAATCCTGAAGAAGCCATCTGCCTGTGGAATAAGAACGTCCACTTAGGGTGTTAAACGTGTGTAAAACAAGGAAGATATCACACCTGCCTGGTAAACCTCCTCATGTTGACTGATCTTAAGTTCTAACCGCATCATGTGGTCCCTGAAGATAGACTACTGCATAAAACCCTCTTCTTTTCTGCAGGACTGATCAAACCTGCAGCTTACATTTTTTTTTCCCTTAAGTCAAACAGGAAGTCTGCACCCAAGTTGGAGAATGAATACGCATCTCCTGAGCTCCAGTTCAAAGTAGATTCCTGAAGACCACCTTTTGCCTCCCCTTCAGTTAAGAATCTCATTCAGGCTTCATTTTCTTTATAGTTTTTCCATAATCTGTGACTTCAGCCTTTCATATACCAAAACCGTTCATGACTCACGTCAACTGATACCTATGCAGACAGGCGAGGCACAGTGAGAACGGTTCCTCTCTGCAACATGTGCAGATTGTCTAGCAGTGTGCTGAGTGGAGCACTGATCAAAGGCAGCACAGCGGGGCTCAGGAGCTTCAGTGAAATGTCAGCTGTGCTCCCAGTATCACGGATAGCATCCAGAGAAGGCTGGAAGAGCCTGGAAGAAGGAAGCGAGAAGGAGGGAAGGACAGAGGCTCTCAACTTCAATGTGAAGTTGTTTGATTCGGAGCTGGAGGATTTACCTTATGTATCTTCAGTCATGTATTATTCCCTCAGAAAGTTTCACAAACAAGCTTACATCATGACATCTGATGTGTAATCTTTACAGAATAATCAAGCATTTTGCTCTTTCATTATCTTGGCTAATAGCAGGCATTTGCCTACATAAGAAGGAATCATCTTAGGACAACAGACATAGTCATTACAAGGATAAACTTAGGAAAGGTAGGGAACTCAGATACTCTGAGATCACAGGAATATTCTCACTAGCTAAAGATGATGATTCATCAGGAAATGTTAATGTAGGGTCACAGGTAGGAAAGTAACATTCAGGCCAGAAGCACAAACAGGCTGGATTTGTTTGTCTTAAACCTAGCTTCCAGTATTTGTTTTTTTGCCTTAGTTCTTTATGGTGATTTTAACTTTTGGTTAAGATTGCCCTGAATTGATCACTAAAGTAAACTAGTGAATTGAAAAAGATCTAGCACTGGTCTTGTATATCCTAGTCAATTCAAGGCAAACAGGACTACCGAGTAGATTCAGCCAAAGACAGACCAGTGGGTTCGTCTGACTCAAGAAATACCTATAATTACTCTTTCATTGCTTTGCTCAACCCTATTAACTTACCCCAAAACTTCTTAATTACCAATTCTGGGCCAGCAGGAAAAGTGCACAGTTGATACGGGCAGATATGGTGTGGTTTCCGTACACTGAGGGAGGAAAGAGAACTGTGCTCCATTCAAGATCATGTAAGGAAGGAGATACGTCTTCTGGAAGAATTGTGCTGCTTCAGCTTTCCTGAAGATGCTCGTGCTCTGTGCTAGCATCTGATATGGCAAAGCATCTTGAACCAAATGGTGGTGGACTCATGACGAAGGGACTAATGCAAGCGTTTTCAAGTCTGGCTGGATTGTCTAAATTGACCCGGAATGACGGCATACTTCCCATTTTTTTTCACCTGGCTATACAGGAGCAATTTTCCACACCAAAAAGACTAGTCTCCTTGACATAAAACGAAATAAAATTAAATAAGAGATAGAGCTTGTTCTGCGCAAACTGTTGCTCAACATGAGGCGGATGGGCCTCTCCCTGTAATATTAAACCTCTCAGCACTCAGGTTATCCCCCCTCAGAAGAGTTATGATACCATATGAAAAACATCATTCACACGAAGAAAAAAAAATCCAGTCTTTTACTTCAATATTTTTAAACTGTCGACACGAAAACGCAACGGCGTGACGACAGGTAATATACAGCCTATAAATCATAAGCCACACATTATTAAAGTCGCGCTCCCTCACCTTCAAGCGAGGCCTGCCCACCCTAAGCCAGGCCCAAGCCACCAACCGGACGGACATCACCACAGACCCACAAGCCGGGCACTGCCCCCCCCCCTCTCCGCGCCCGCCGCCCCACCTCAGGAGAGCGGCTGACTCAGGAGGCGCCGACCTGCGCACACCACCCCCCCCC
>VUYV01000022.1:6348166-6426826 GCA_008711295.1 Anarhynchus alexandrinus | reverse complement strand
GGGCCGGCGCTGCCGGCGCCCCGCCCCGTCCCGCGGCGCGAGCAGCCTGTGGAAGCGCGCGGGTGGCGGCGGGGATAGCCCCCACCCACCCCCCTTCACCTCACGACCGCCGCCATGGTGCTGGAGAGCCTGGCCCGCATCGTCAAAGTCCAGCTGCCCGCGTACCTCAAGCGCCTGCCGCTGCCCGAGAGCGTCGGCGGCTTCATCCGCCTCACAAGTAGGTGGGGGGAGCGAGGCGGGGGGAGGCAGGAGGTGGCCTGGGCCCCTTCCCGCCCCGCCGGTGGTGTTGAGGGGAGCGGCGAGGCCGGGGTCCGGCCGGTTCTGCCGGGAGGCTGTCCGCCCGCCCACCCGGGCTCCGCGGCACGTCCTCCGGGCCTGCCCGGCGTCGGGTTGCGGCTTCCACTCCTCGCTGCGGGGCATCTCCCGGCTAAACGCTGCTAAACAAGTTACCTGTTCCAGGCAGGGGGAAACCCCAAACGTTAAATCGGCAGTTAAATGGTTTCATCAGGAAAATGATCCGACAGGACGCTTAAGATGGCCTGTGAGGTAAATAGTAAGAGTCAGAGTAAAATGTGACGATGGAGTAAAACGTACTGGGCTCCTCGGCCCCAGCTCGTTTGCAGTGTACTTAAAATTCCTCTCTGTGCAAGTACCGGCAAGTCAGAGGCCGTGCACATAAGGAAAATGGGATTTTTGCTGAAGGCCTAAACCACTGCGTTTTCATTTGCTTAAAAGGTTAAAAAGAGCGTCTGTACTCATAAAAAAAAATATATCTGTTTTTGGGAGCCTACTACATACACAAAGTCAGGTTTTTTTTAATTTAATAATTTTTCTATTTTCTGGGTGGTGATGTGAAAATACCTATTCATTAATTGTAGCACTATCACAGAGCGAACAAGAAAGACAACTAAATACTTGCAAATTCTTTAAATGTTCAGTGCATTTCAATGCTTCACAAACGGGAACTATCTGAGCGCAGGCTCATCTGTGATGATGCAGGCAGGACCTCAAGTACTGTTAAATGACAAGATTAGTTCAGCAATAATAAATAAGAGGAATGCTCTAACGGAAACTCTCTGGAAATAGAAGTCGTCTTCAAAGTGCAGAATCAACCTTATATGCTTATCTTGCAGCACTAAGCTGTATGACTTTAATAGTGCTGGAAAATGATTTAATTTAGAACAGGCACAATTTATTTAAAACCAGGTTTGAGTACTTTTTTCCCAGCGTGTTTATGCTTCTTGTAAACTTGAAGTCCACTATCTTTCCAATTATAAGGAAACCCATTTTAAATGATCCGTTCCTCTTACCCCGCAACTACTCTGTCATCTGAAAATGCTGTTAATTATATTTCCCTGCTCACTGCAGGGGAGTTGGACTATCTGAGCTTTAAAGGTCCCCGCCAACCCGTACTCTTATGATTCGGTGTTTATTGAATAGAGTAATTCAGCTGCTA
The DNA here is from genome assembly GCA_008711295.1 of Anarhynchus alexandrinus. Classification (NCBI taxonomy): domain Eukaryota; kingdom Metazoa; phylum Chordata; class Aves; order Charadriiformes; family Charadriidae; genus Anarhynchus; species Anarhynchus alexandrinus. Next base: position 6,425,370 of record VUYV01000022.1, on the reverse strand, counting down.
CAAAGTCGGGAGGAAGGGGATACAGTAAGTTACAGAATAGTGCAGCTTCTCATATTCGTAGCATTTGGCAGTTTCCTATTTAAGTCATTGCCCTTCTAACCACAAGTTGCACTTCAAATTTCTTAAGCTTAGTAATGCTTGAGTTTAATCTCTTCTTGCTTCACTTGCCCAAGCATACATTTCTGTAACAGGATTATTTGTGCAGTTTCTGTATTTATTCACTCTACATAGTAGTAATATAATTTATTCTGAAAACTTCTGGTCAGAACTTTTTTTTTTTTTAATTAGAGTGACCAGTGGGAGAGAACTGGTTTGCTGTCATGTTATTTACCCCGTTGACTGGTACTTCCTTGAATTTGGAGGGAGGGCAAGAAGCAAACAACTGAAACTTTAAGTAGAGACCAACCAGTGAAATGTCAGTCCCAAAAATATTAAACAAAGGTAAAAGAAGGAAGAGAGTCAGAAATTGCTTTGAGACCCAGTAGGATTTAATGAGCGTACCTGAAAAATTGCACTGCCTCTAGTTCTTCCTGATTTTTTTGACTGGTCTTGCGCTAAGTACTCTAAAAAGGGGCAACAGAGGTATAGTTAAAAATGCATACCTATAGAGACAACATTTTGATGCTTTTTTCCTTTTTTTCAACAGTCAGCTAGGCTAGACTAATATCTGCTGTCATATCATCCTCTTAAGGTGGATATGAATGAATATGGAGGAAAAATTAGCAAAACTGTTCAAGGTACTTCAAGTTATGGCATAGGGTAAATACAACATGGTGAGGCTTTTCAGAAGGAAATCATAGGATGCCACATCCTAGGCACCTAAATTAAAAAATGATCCTCTCTTAGTGCTTAAAAGGTATTGAAAGTCATTGAAACCTCATTGCTCATTGAAGAGTCTTGTCCTTATCTGCACTCAGAGCTGCTGTCAGTCTAAAGTTTCATCTGAGAAAACCGGATTGCTTCAGCAAGTGCTGCCTCTTCTATATTGTTGTCGTGGTCTTAGTCTGTCCTGTCCTAAAGTCATAAACCTCTAAGAGCAGGGGATTCCCAATTCTGGGAGTTATTTTGCAGCAGCAACTTACAGGATCATATCTATTGAATTTCCTTTACTGAAAGATTATTAGACAGTAGAGAAGATGAGATTTATGTTCTCTTTTGTGTTTACTACAAATTACAGAGGAGCATATTCTTTGGCAAATAACATATCAAACACGTCAAGCATTTTTCTTTGCTTTTTTTTGGGAGGTGAGAAAAAATATTTATCTTTGAACACTTAAAGTACAGTAGTATTTCTCCTTCGGTACCATCTGCTGAACTCAGGGACCAGCACTATAAACACTCACTAGCGTAGACTATGTCCACAAAGGCAGACCAGAACCTAAATCTGGAACAATGCAGTCCTTTTCTTGTTAGCTCTTTTACTGCTTTTGTAAACTTTCATTAGCTTGAGGCAGATGCAACTTCAGTTCCTGTGGTGCATCAGTTGTAGAAACAACAGACCAAAAGTATAGGGAGGATCCTTTTGTATAGGATATTTTATAGTGCGCTGATTTAAAGTCTTGTTGTCTGTCATGACCTCACCAAATCCCAATGGCAGACTGCTTGCTTGGAGAGAGGAAGACTGTTAACATCCAGTGCAGAACTCCTGAAGGTAAAAGCGGTGAGGGAGGAAGGAAAGAATGTTTGACCTTGGGTTTGAAAGTGGATATCTAAATTGTCACGCTGCTGCTGCTCAGAAGCTTCTTTCAGTTTCTTGTCATAGCTCCTTTACTCTTCCCTTCTCAAGTTCGCTGAAACGAACAGTGTTGTCTCATGCTGGCATGGCTGTTTATTCTGATACCTGTCATTAAAATGGCATAGACGTTCACCTTTAAATAGCATGTGGTCAGAATTTCAAGGTTTATGTAAGAATCTAGGTGCCAGTCTTCTTGCCATAAACTTGACACAGTCCTCTGTGGGGTGTCTTACACTTGGCCTACATGTTGAGAGGGACTTTTATGTAACAAGCCCCCAGACCGGAAGAGAACAGTTTTGTGGATCATCTTTTACAGTACTGAGGGAAAGAAGGGTGATACCATGATAACAGAGTCTTCAGAACCCATTTAAACAATGAATTTGTCATTTGCAGAATGGCTCACTAACATACCCACTAACCTACCACTAAGCCTACCCANACAATGAATTTGTCATTTGCAGAATGGCTCGCTAACCTACCCATAGCTTTGGCTTTGAATTTATTTAAGGTGTGCTATGTCACTAAAAGGACTGTCACCTCTCTACCTTCATACCTGCTGAATAAGCTAATAGACATATTAAAGTGGTATGTGGAGTCCTTTGTGTTTAGTTTGTGTAGCAATGAGAACACCCCTAAGAGACCCAAGCAAACAACAGAAAATGGGATAGAACTGCTTATTAGTTCTGAAGAGAACGTAATTGAATAAGTAATTTGAATTTGCAGGAAGAATTTCATTAGTTAAGAGAATATGCAATCACAGTTCCAATCTTCATTTTGACTGGTAGCTAATACTTGTTAAAGTTTTGGCTTGCAGTTGAGCTGCTACTGTAAGAAGCTGCTTTTGGGTCTGCACAGGCTCATTTCCACAGAAGTTAGCTAAAACATAAATCAGAGTGAAAGATATCAAAGGAGTACTTGGTGAAAGAGAAGCAGGGACCACTTGCTTTGATTTGACTCCCAGTGGCTGGCCAGTCCCCTTCTGTTCACAGTGTATGTGTTTGTTATTTTTTTGGACTTGTTACTGTTGGACTAAAAGTTAAGACAACCTCTTCTCGAAAATGTAACTGGGGCCTATGGTCCCTTGCCTCAGCTTCTTGGAATTCTCTGGGCGTTCTGTTTCAGCGATGTTCCTGATACTTTCCAGGATTTACCTTTGGGATTGGTCTCTGTCTAATGCAAGTCAAGTTTGAAGACTAACCTCTTTGATACTCTACTGTCCATTTCTGGCTCCAAAGACTGCATCTTCCTGTGCAGCAGAACTGCTGAAGAATCTCTAGATCAATATAATGCTGAATTCTGAGTTATCAGCTGTGAAAATAAAGTCTTGTGAATTGCCTTTCACCTGCTTCAGAAAGGTATGAATAGCTTCAAGAACACAGAGCAGCTTACAGCTGTAGGAAGATACCATTGCATTGGTTTGGGTAAAGCTTTTCTCCTGTCCCCGCCTACCCAGTCCAAAGATCTGTGACTTTTTTTACTTTGTGGCAATAACTTGTCTGTCATGCCCTAGAAGCATGGTCATGTTGATTTTCCAGTCTAAAAGTATGAGCTTCTGGCAGTCTTTTGGCAATAACAAGTTAGTTTATGATTAGTGTACACATTGATGGAATTGGGGGCTTTCAAAGAAATCATTGACTAGTGAGGACAAAACTCAGCAGTTAGCATGATACAAATATTAAATAATATTAAATAATAACCATGATAAATAATATCATTGTACTTCCTACTCGTGTTTGTTTCAAATTTCCTTTCTCAGAGATTACAGCTATTATGTTCCTGTTTCATTTGGATGAACCCAACTGGTCATGAGTCTCCCATAGGCATGAGTACTGTTGCAATATTTTTTTTTTTTGGTCTTATCAGGAAGTTTCAAGCTGTACTGAGATGCCACTTGCTGTTTAGTTGCTGGTCTCTTTTAATGAGGTTTAATTCTGATGCGAGACATTTCCTTTTTATGTGTCAATCTTAGCCCAGTTATATTCATCACACAGTTGATAGGTGCCCTTCTGGTTATGGTGCACCTGTTGGAATGTCTGTTCTGTCTTGGAGTTCTGACTAGCTTTGTAGACATGCACTTCTTTGCCAACAGTCAGGTTAGATACTCAATTTGGAATTTTTTTTTCGGTGACCAAATATTTGTCTTCTAAAGTACGTTTCAAGTCAGTCCTTCACATAAGGTGAGAAAGTGCATTTGGATTCCTATTTCTGGAACAGTAAGGATAGAAAAGACAAACAGGTACTGCTGTACTGAGGAAACTCAGTATTTTGTGTTACTGAAAACCTTTAAGTATCTTAGTGTTAATTATTATTATTTACAGCTTACAGCTTGTTGGGGGAACTGAGAAAAGAGCAACAGAGTTTAGCATATTGCAGTGACTCTTAGCAAATTGTTTTAATTATTGTGTGTAGGGACTGCTGCAAGTGCAGGTGTGGAAAGACTACTGAAAGTTCTTGCAGTGTGTTTGGCATTTATACAGTTGTGGTTCATTCCCAGAGAAATGCAGTAAGTGTGGCTTTCACTTCAAAGGCTATCGAAAGCTCAAAGAACATAAAACTAGTCCCACAAAATATTTTCATTACATGGTGTACTTTCAGAAAATTCAAATTATTAAGAAAAGCCAGTGTTCTAACTGGAGAAGTATTAGCATGAACATGTGCTCTATTATTACAAATAAAATCAAGCTGTAGAGAATAATATAATTTCTGAGAGCTACAACCTACCTAGCATTCTTAGCATGCTCTATTGCATTTCCTTTCTTGTACATCTTGATCTCAAAAAACAAACTGTAGAACAAAATTTTGCTATGTTTTGATCCTAAATCATTTAAAAGAGGGACTTGATTAGTGTCTTGTCTTACAAAGTGCTTGTGCAGTTATTTGTCCTCCAGCTCATTATACTTCTTTGTTTCTCATTTTCAAATATTTTTAAACTCTCTTCCATTTCTGTATGAGTGTTTAGATTTAATGTATTCTCCAGAAATTTAGAAAAATGCGCTCTCCTTTTTTGCACCATGGTACTTAAATTACACTAGAGTACTGTCACAGCATGTTTTGCTGGAAAGGGGGGCCCCACCTTCACTATATATAGATCTTATGCCAGGTGCTGATGAATTTCTTAAAAAGTCCAGTAAGTCTTTCTCTCCCAAGTATGTCTAGAAAATTTATAAGGCAGCTAAGTCTGGAAAGGATACTTGAATCTCTTACCTGTACCAGAAAGAAGTTCCTCAGCTTGGTAAAAAGCAATTTTCTGTGGCTTGACTTATCTAATCTCAGGACTCTTTCTGTCTCTGTGTATTGTAGAAACTGGTTGCAGACCCCTCAGCAAACAGAGCTCTGACAAATAAAACCAAACAATTAGTGAAAGGTTTGCTGGTACTTATCTAGTAATCTGTATAATTTCTACCAAAAGTTTCTAAAAATCCTAGGAACGAATAAAATGAGGAAAACTTCAAGAAGTTAAAATCTGAAATAAACAATTAAAAATTGAATTATAAAACATACTGAATTGTTCTTCATCTACCAAATGTTGAGGTACCGGCATTGAATATAGTTACCGTGTGTCACCCGGCCCATTTTGCTAATACGCAGTGCTGGTTTACCTTGGGTGAGCAGAACCCCTGCAATTTTAGAGTTCCTTATTTCAATATGTCTTTTATATGTTTTGGATTAATTCTCTTCCATTGAGTCATCTTCTAGAGTGTTAAAATTAAACTTCAGATGAAATTCTAGGAGTCAAATTTTTCTTCGGCTATAGTAAAATCCAGGTTTTAATCTGGGTCTTCTTTCTTCTTAAGACTTACCCACACAGTCTTGTTTGCCCTCAGAGCCTTGCTGACTGAGCAACCCCATTCCCTACCATAAGCCTAAGTTGTTTGAGAGTAGCTGATGCTGCACCATACTGAAGTGGTGCCAAGAACCAATCTAAATTCCACTTGTTTTTAGTTTCAGAATGGCTGCGGTTATTGCCTTTCCTGGGCGTGCTGGCCTTGCTTGGTTACCTTGCTGTTCGTCCGTTCCTCCCCAAGAAGAAACGGCAAAAGGATAGCTTGATTAACCTCAAGATCCAGAAGGAAAATCCAAAAGTAGTGAATGAAATAAACATTGAAGATCTGTGCCTCACTAAAGCTTACTGCAGGTGTTGGCGTTCCAAGACGGTAAGATCATTTGTGCTACTGTAGGATTAGAGATTGAAACTTGCATATTTTTATCTGTGCTTTGGTGGTGAATTGCTGCATGTTGACCTGTTGCTTTTCTCTGGAGGTGGAACACGTTCGTGGTTTTTGAGAATGGCACAGTTCTTATTTTTCTCTGCTGTAAATCTATCTACATGCAGAAAGAAACTGTATAAACTTGTAAGAAACACAGTAGGGTCTTCCTAGAAACAGAGTGACTACCTGTGAGTAGATTAAAACCAAGCAAGCCTTGTTTGATATTTGGAAATACACTGCAACTAATTAGAAGATAACTATTCTATTTTGCAAAAACAATGCTTAGGAAGTTGTTCATATTAGAATGAAAGTAAGGCTGGACCTGTGTTGGTGAGGGAGAGCATATCCCGTCTGGTCCAGAGCAGGCAGCAGATGACTGGTTTGGATAGTCTGTATCCCTCAAATCAACTAGATGTACATGAGTATTTTTCATCTACCCTCACTTTCTTTTGAGTGCTCTGACTGCAGTCTGGCTTTGTCCGCTCTGGACTAAGTGCTTTCCTGTTTTAACAAAAAAAAATCTGCCCTGGACCTAAGAAACCCTCTCAACTATTCTCCCTTCAGATTAATCACTTCAGCAAAGTATTTCAGATTTCCTTAAAACTGTACTTTCTGGTTGCAAATGATTAATTCTATTAAGAGCACTTTCATTAGTTCCAGAATAAACCTTAAACCATTTGTGGCTGTGATGGCTGCTTTGCTTGCTGTTCTTTCACAGAAAAGACTTTGTCCCTAACTTTGTGTCTAAGAACAGCTATTTTAGGACCTCACAAACTTAGTTACGTGTTAGCAGTGTTTTTTTTTTCCTTAGTAACGTGTCCCTGTCTGATAGGAGACAGGGTACTTGATGTTGAAATGGGACATAGTAGGAGGAACTAGCAACGTTAGCAAAGTGCTCTTGGCATAGGAAGAAGTATAAAAATTACCATGCAATTGCTGTACAGTTATACTAATTCCTCGTGTGTTTTCTTCCAGTTCCCTGTCTGTGATGGCTCCCACAACAAGCACAACGAATTAACAGGAGATAATGTAGGTCCACTAATACTCAAGAAGAAAGAAGTATAGCAGATGCTTAATCCACTAGGTCATGACTGATAAAAAGTCTTTTTATACTCTTGTAGTTGCAAGGGACAGCATTTTATTATGTGATTGGTATGATTTAGTCTAATGATTGCTGTAGATTTCTTTTTGGAATAAACTGCATTTAGACAGTGCTAAATCTGTCACTGTTTTGATACTTTATTCTGAGAAGAATTATGTCTGCTTTGTAAAACTGTAAAGTAACTATCGTTGTAAATAAGTCGTTTATTTCAACAATAAAATGACTTCCTACAATTAAGTCTTTTTAGCATGAACATGCAATTATAAAACTGTCACTATTTCCAAGTGACAGAAGTACACCTTTCTGTTGATTTTGTTCTGATGAGAAACCATGTTTTATTCTGCTTTTCAGGAATAAGTGCATTTAAGTGGGGGGAAGAAAGATGCTAAATTCGTCCTTTGTGAATACACCAAAGTGTACCACTGAGGGCAGGCAGGATAGTGATATTAAGTTATGCTAGGTGAAGGTCTGGCCTGTGCAGTGCCTAAGTGGGCAGTTTGTTAGTGTCGTGCAAAGCAGCCTGGCTCAGACAAACCCCACACAGCTGGAAAGTCTCATACAGCACCCTAGGTGGTGTGCTGCAGTTCCAGACCATATAAACTAAACTACTGAGCAGGTCAGCCACTAACATCCCTTTATTTTGGGCCCCTGTGTTGATCGCTTGTGAGCTCTTGTAAGGAAACACAACTTTGCTTCTTGCAAGCTCACTTGCACTGTAGCTGCTACTTCTTGTAGCAGGAGCTTTCATGGGAGGAATTGGTTAAATGACAGAACCAAGAAAGCAGAGCTGAGCTGTGTTCTTGGCTTGCTACCCATTCAGAATGATTATTTGGGCAAGTCAGAACTTTGCTGTGGTATGACTCAATTTCAGATGCAGGTAAATAACTGCTACTTATCTAACTGCTAGACTTCTAATTAATTCTTCTGAAGTGCTTTATTCTCCACTGAAAGTGGAGTTTAAAAACAAAAATTTGATCCATGCTACAATTTTAGACAATTGTACTAAGTCAGATTTCAATTGTTCCTTACCAGCATTTCATTTGACCCGTTGTTAGGCAGGTGGGAAGCCCCAGAGCAGTGTGCCATTGCCAAAGCTGGTCGCCGCAGTGCTGAAATGGAAAGCAAGTCAGAAAGCAGTTCTCAGTAATGGCTCTCGCAGCAGCAGTAGAACTGAGGTAGATCATTCCTTCTGCATTTGTAACAGTTGTAGTTCTGGGTACCTAAACCTCTTGCCTTGCAGCAGATTAGGATGTGATTGTATGGTAAATGCCTGCTTTTACAAAGCATGTAATAGAACCATGATACAATCTTTAAATGCTTCGTGGTGGTCTTACCTTAATGTGTGAGCAAACCATAAACATATTGGTATATAACATTTATAACAGAGGAAAATCCATAACATTACTAAGTGTCTTATACTGAATCTTCACTTACAGATATGGTATATTGAACACCTTGTCTTGGGTTTGGTGAAGAAATTACTATGTGAAATGTAAAAGCCTGTCTTTAGACCTTTTTATTCCCAGGCTTTAAAATCCACAGCTTATTGTAGCAGGCTGTGTTTGTATGCACTTCCAGCTTTTATGAGCATACTTTTGCATTCAAGTAGTTTGATTTCCTCTGAAGTCTGAGAAGTAAACTACCTACATCAATCCTGTTCTCACTGCCATTGCTCTACTCAGACGAACCCTAGAGTAAATAACAGAGCAAATAGAGTAATAGTTAGAGTAAGTAATACAGCAAAATTGATTTGGTTTCTCCCCCAAAGCTCGTCTAAAAGGAGAATGACAGTGTAAGGTTGTCATGGTTTCAGCTGGGATAGAGTTGGGTTTTCTACTAGCAGCTGGTATGGTGCTGTGTTTTGGATTTGGGATGAAAATAGTGTTGGTAAAACACTGATGTTTTTGGTTGTTGCTAAGCAGTCAAGGCCTCTTCTGCTCCTCACACTGTCCTGCCAGAGGGATGGGAATGCACAAAAAAGTTGGGAGGAGACACAGCTGGGACAGCTGACCTGAGCTCACCAAAGGAATATTCCATACCATGTGATGTCATGCTCAGCATATAAAGCTGGGGGAAGAAGGAAAGGGAGGGTGCATTGGGAGTGATGGCATTTGTCTTCCCAAGTAACTGTTATGTGTAGTGGAGCCCTGCTTTCCTGGAGATGGCTAATACCTGCCTGCCAATGGGAAGCACTGGATGACAAATGTTTAACCTCTTGCCTCCATCTCTAGCATGGCTTGATTATGTAATTCATTGTTTCTCCCTGCTTGCGGTTAGATGATGCTGCTAAACTATCTACAAATGTAGTTATGGAACAAACAGGTGTGGTTTTGTGTTTGTTTTTCTTATGTCTGTAGGGGAGTGGAAGACATTTGTAGTATGGCCTGCAATAGCAGCACCCAGTCACACCTCCTTTGTAGAAAGGACATTTTAGTAATTTCCACAAGATAATAATAAAATTAAGATCATAAGCAAGATAAATAACCATTTCCTTGCATTGCAAAATTTGTCAAGGTAATACTGTCTCTCATGGCCACAGAATTTTCTGTAGAAAATCTCAATGAATTTACTAATTGGTTCAAATTACCTACCTAAAGTCTATGGGGATAGATAGCTAAGAACTGAAGAGCGCTGTGTCTCACCAGCAATTGAGAGCGCTGCACCAATTACCTGCTAGGATGTGCTTGGTCATGTCTTGCCACTGGATGACTTTTCTAACCTAATTTGGAAGCTCCACACAAAGGGGTAAATTTGCCCCTAATGCTCGTAAAGACCAGGACTAAGGCAGTAGACCAGGTCTTCACAATCTTGATGCAAAATCAGGGGAAGCTGAACTTGGCATGTGATGACATGACTTTTTACGCTACAAGAACAGTAATGTTTACCTTTCTTTTGATTATGAATTTGAACAATAGTTATAGACTACAAATAAACTTGTAAAACAAATAAATTTAGAGAAAGGTGTCTGGCTTGTGGCAACTACTAGACAAAGTAAATGTAATTGAAGTGCAGCTGGAATAAATTTTGATCTCTTGCACTCCGTTTATTTAAAAAGCAAAATGCAAAACCTGTATCATTCATTGTTTTGTAGCTGTATTACACCATAAGTGTTTCACAGTTAATTTTAGACTTCAGTTTAAACTCCCTAAAAGAGAGAGAAAGCAGTGATTATAATTACATTATCACTGCATCCCCTGACCTGTGCTACTCCCTACTTCCAGATGGCCGGTTTCTGCCTTTTTCCATATGCTGCCTGCAGTAGCTCTGCCTGCTCCTCGCCACCAGGAACGCGCTGCGCCGTCAGAGCATTCTGCTGCAGAGGTTCTTGTGAACCTTCTGGAACGGCACACACACATACTGTGCTCAGTTCTCTCCCACATTATGCCCATGATTATGTCTGCATGACAGTGGGACTCCTCTGGTTATATTTTACTGCACATTGTGCTCTAATTTTATTTCCTGCAAATAGGAGACTGGCGTGGCATAAAGATTTTATTGGCTTGAATTCATGCATTATTCATTAATGATTTCATGGCATTTTGTTGAAAGCGAGGTGGTCTTAAATGTCATGACTTCACCCACACAAACTCTGATAAAAAGGCCCGATATAACATTTCTTTTCATGACAAGATGTAAGTGTTTTGTTCCTTTCTGGAAGGCAAGGAGACGAGCATTATAAAGCATTAATGCTTTTCATTTCAGATCTGCAGGTCTGTGTAATAGCTTCAACCTGATTCTTTTTGAAGATTTAATAAAAGCTGGGGGAAAGGGGTCCTGTGAGAAACATCCACATATGGTGGTGAGGAAAGGACAATTGATTCAATTTCACTTAAATTAGCGAACAAGATTATGCTTTTCTTTGGTATAGCGATTGAAGCACTCAGAATGGTGGGAGTGATCTAATAAATAAATTGGGAGTGCACTGAGGTTAAGGGAACATGAGAAATCAAATTTCTGAGATGCTGTTATGATGGTGAGCAAGTATTAGAGGCTATCATGAACAAAGGCTGTTTGTCAGAGGTTTGCTTGCATACTTAACATTGTGTTCAAATTTAAAGGGCTATAATCCTTACACGGATTAAATTTACTCCAAATTTGGCATAGTGATCCTTCCCTGCAGGAGGATTCTACTTTTTATAAAACTTTATAAAGCTTCTACTTCTGTAAGTTTTACTGAAGTAGAATTATAGACAGTCACTGATGAACTGAACACCATATTCCCTCATCTTATCAGTTAGGTTTACAGACATTACAATTTCCAAACACAATAACCTCCTATTAAAACTGCCCCTATTTAAGTAAAAGACTGCCTCCATTAGCTGTACAAAGGAGGCAGAACAGGCAGAGAAGTCAATGGCTGACACAAGCACCCCCCTAACAATTCATCAGTGCACAGGTTGAAAGCATCTTCCTTTCTGGTCAGGGGCCAAACATGAACTGAACTAAAGATTGTACATTGCCCAAGGAGTGGAGAGAACAGCAGTGTGTATAGAAAGAAAAATGTCAATGTACTTCACAACAGTTAGGGGAAAATTTACCAAATAATTTCCTGGTATTTTTATCCCTGTGCTGGAATTGCAGGCTATGAACCTTAATTATTTCTCAGGAAGCTTGCTTTCTGCCTTGGAGAGGAAGGCATATACGAAGGCACACATACTGAGCTGTAATTAATCTGTATACAGAGGCATACATGGACACTCTGCAAATAATAGTTTCAGATAGGTTTCTTTTAAAAGTAATTTTTTACATTTGTGTTGCATATTAAAAGTGTAAAAGCTAAAATGGAATCGATTAATTCTTTCTTACTAATGCCACAAATATCTAGGCACATCAAATATATTCTGTAGAGTATCCTGTAAAACAAGTTCTGTGATCTATAGTGTAGGAATCTGCAAGGAGGCATTGTCCACCTTGATTATAGGCACAATCTAATATCCTTACTAAAAAATAACAAAACTTCCAGTTTCTGAGTGATGCGGTACTGACACCATGCTTCAGGATGGAGCTGGGAATGACCTACTTGGAGCTAGTTACTTGTACAAAACATAGCAAAGTACGAAAGATTTGTTGGTATCTGTAACAGGTCAATATTAAACCCTAACTCATACCAAAGCTAAAGGCAAGAGCAGAATTTTGATCAACAGAGAAGATTTACTCCTGGCTGTAGGACAGTCAAGGAGAAAGGAAAGTCATCTGGGAATGGGAAAATCAAATGTGAACTAAATTGCAACTGACTGTGCAGGAGGCATTTATATTAAATAAAATGAAGAAAAACACATTTGAGCTTCTTGCCCCCCCTCCAGTGAAGTGTTTTGGCAAGATATTTGACACGAGTATTGCCAGTCATCACCACGATCCACAGCTGCACACAACTGTTTCTGGAAAGACCCACAGGACCCATGGGTACGTGCTGAGGGTGCCAGAGCTGTGTCCCGAACACCGCTTCCTCCTGACACCTGCCTTCACACAGCAGCCTTTCTGCAGATGTGAGAAGGACCTGACCATGGGTTTTTCTCAGCCAGATGAGTTTAAAATTAGGACAAAGCTACAGGACATCCTGACTGATCCATGAATTTTGATTTGAGAAGAGGCCTGCTGCTATTGCTGAGTTCCCCAAAAGGAGCTGAGGAAGAAAGGGACAACTCATTGCCACCTTGGCCTTGCCCTGTCAGCAAACCCACCCGAAAGGAGCTCTCCCTTCTGTCCTACAGTGGCCAGCACCAGAACATGGCCACTCTCAGTGGCCGAAGAGCTGGCTTTCCCTCCCTTGACATCATGTTTTGTGAAGGCTGAGGTACACAGGTGAAGAAGCAGCCATCCCAATCCCACAGAACCCTTTCCCAGTCCTTCCAGCCTCCTCACAACCCTCATCCCATTTTCAAGCTCAGTCCTTTTTTCTACCAACACCAGCAACACCTGTATTACCACAGTCCCTGATAGACCCAACTGTGTCTTTCAGCACATAAGCACCACTTGCTGTTTCTCGTTATGACCAAAGCTGACAGTCCCTTGAAGGCACAAAGGAGCGCATGGGCTATGAGAAAGAACAGCAATAGGAAAAGGCACGTTTTGGAACACAAATGAAGGAGAGGGAATCACCAACCCGTGGCAGGACTCGTTCACTGTATGTCAGCAGTCTCTAATTCAGAAGTTGCATTCTTTGAGCTGTTGAACTTGTCATCTCACAGCCCAGTTTCAACCATCAAGACGTTATTCACATAAGTCTCCATTTTCTTCTGTTTATATTCCACCTCATGACTTCACTCTATGCCTGAACATATCCTCTCTCTGGCCTCACACCCACACATTTCAAGCAACTGTTGACTGCTAAGTTCTCAGTGACTCACTGCCTGGCCAGCCTATTCACTGTATGTTCAGCTATTTCATCTCAAGGCACCATCAACACATAAAAATATTTTATAAAACTCCACCAGGGCTGCTTTTAAAATAGCAGACGTAACTGATGCTTGTTTTGGTTTCCTCCAGAAAGATTACAGACACGCTGTGTTTACTCAACAGAAGTGTAAAGGCTGAAGGACCATATTCCTGTAGTTGTCTCTTACGAAGGTTCACAGGCCTCTGCCTCTTCTCCAACCTCAGCACCTTTCTCCTCCTCCTCCTGGCTATTTGTCTGAGCCTTTTGCAAAAGTCTGGGCCCTGCCAAGCCGATAGCCAGGGCTCCGATTGGAGCGGTGATCAAGATAGCCAAGAAAGCTACTGTCAGTACATCCATTCCATATTTTTCCAGTTGCTCATCCTGATGAGTTCTCGCTGTATCCAGGGCAAGGGAACCTATTGCAGCCTGCAGGAAAGAAAACATTGCTGAGATGGATCAAGTAACCTTTAGCACTGAAAAAGACAAAAAAGGGACTAATCATCAGTCAACATTCAACATAAATTTGACATTTTTAGTACATTCAACCCATTTGTTTCTAGGCAGTACATAGAAAAGTAAATGTTATATTACACCTATAAGAACAATTTTCACTTGGCTACACTTCGAATTTCCTAAGCTCATGAGTTTATCTGGGTGGTTCCCTCCCGTGAAGAACATTGCTTAGCTGCCATTTTATCCACATTTTTGAGGAATGTGTGATTAGTGAAATGGGCCAGTATATTGCGTATCCCAGCTGTTAAAATGCCACACCTTGAGAACGTGTCCTGAAAGCAGTCAACCAGTAGCAGCTTCTGAAAATTTAGTTCACAAATTTTACAATAACCCTTGCCTGTTCTGATTATTAACTTTTGTTTGCAAGTAATCATGCTATTGAGGCAAAGTCTAAATGACTTAATGATCACTGAAGTAAAGGAGCAGGAACACAGCCAGCCTGAGACTTCTCTAGCAATACGGCTGTCAGACTCCCCCTTACTAAGACAACCACAAACTGAAACCCCATTCTGAGCCTCTGGTGTGACTGTCCCTGCAGACGCTTCATGTGCTGTAAGAGGGAAATACTTTTACCTTTGTTTTGAGAGTTCTCAGAAGCTGTATGTAAAGGCACAATAACCTGCAATAGCTGAGAAACAGTTAAACTTCCTATGATATATGTACAGTTCTCTGTCATGAAGAATACAACCCAGGATGCAAGCAATACACCTTCACATAGGAGCACTTTTCACATATGCACTTTTCAAGTAGACTTAGGGCAGTTTAGACTATAACCCGTCCATATACTACACTCTGCTCTTATCGAGCCTGATCCTCTCCCTGTTTACTGCTGTGCTAGTTACGAGGAGCTTTGCTAAGGACAATAGATTTAGCCTGGAAGGAAAGTGATGTTGGACTGTTTACCTGGACAGTGGCTTTGGGCATCCATGCCAATGAGACAAATACTTTCTCCTTGAAATTAAACCCAGCAAAACACACCATCAGGAACGTTGCTATGATTCGAACAACTAGGGCAATAGCTAATGTAGCAACACACAGCCCTGCAACAAAGACAAACACTTCTCAGTACTTTCATGCATAGGTACCTGAGGGAAATAAGCCTCCTGAAACTGTTGCTTTACAGTGGTGTTTTGGTTTTTGTTTTGTTTTGTTTTAGGGAGGGGGTGTCAGTCATAGTCTGCTTTGCTTTAGATTTCTTTATAGAGATTCTTTGGAAGCTAGTAATGAAAGCTGGATAATCAGTGAATGATCTTACCAACAGTTTCAGGCCTAAGAGATGTAACAGATACTTCTGCTCCAATTAAACCAAAAAGAAAAGGTTGAAAGATATTCCATGCAACCGCGACAATTTTTTCTACTTCCCTCTGCAATCAAAACAAAAATAATCTGTAAATTCACAAAAATATAGCCAAGTAGACACAATGTATCATAAAGATTGTCAAGAACTGATCCTCCTTTGACCTAATGCTATAAGATTCAAAATCAGTTGTGCACCTTTCAAAGGTCAGAGCATGTCTTGCTCTGCTAGTAAATAAATGCTTGCTGTCTCAAGAAGAGAAATAAAAGTCACTGATGTTTGAACAGTAACAGAGCAGTTTGCAGACAAGAGGAGGAAAATAAAGCATAGATGATTTTCAGTATTTAGGAAGACATAATTTGAAGTTTGGCCATGAAGTTTCTGAGCCTTTGGGAACTGCCTGCTTAAATGTGTTCTCCCATTTGCATCTCAGCAGAGTCAGACCCTCAAAAGTTTCAGTCATGACCTAACTCCACTCGCGCTGCACTCCATCAGAGGCCTGTCTCCATGTCAGCAGGAGCAAAGTTAGACTGAGCAAGTCTGAAATCCCATACTAGCAAAAAGCATTGAGCTTTCCAGTGCAATGTACTGTATATGGGGAAAGCCATCTTTTCTCCTTGTGCTTGAACTTTACACCTAACGATTTTCCTAAAACAACTGCTGCTAGGATAAATGGGAATCTTCCATTTATGTGAAGTGGTACACGTAGTGTATCTAATAGAACTTATTTTTTAATTGAGTTCTACAATAACAAATGAACCTTCAGCGTGTGGAAAATACAAGTGCAGCACTCTGTTGCTTAATAATCAATCAGGGGCCTACACATGTCCTGTCCTTGGTGTTCTCTCTGGGACTGATCCTGCAACATCGCTTGCTCTTCAGTCAGTGGAACGGTAGATGACTGCAATACAAAAACTTCTGTAACCTTAAAGAGAACAAGGTGAAAATATACAGACTTCTAAACATTTTTCTTTATTTTCCTCATTTCTCCCTGTTATCTCACTCTTTTCTTTTTTGGCAATAAAGCCCAATCCTCTTTACAGATGTTAGCATTATTTCAGTCTGTTTACTGCCCATTTAACTGTCTCAGCAATAGATACAGTGTTTCTTATTCTCTGTGGACAGTATTTGTCAAGTGACTTCCACCAGGGACAGCACATGGCAGTGACCTTAGAGAGGGCCAGCAGGAAAACCCTGGTAATATGTTGAGTATACAGTATGCAGACATCTCTGACTGTATCTGTTAAAAAAGAGCTAGAGGCATTTGAAATCAACATCCTTAAGACCAAGAAGCTTCATTCATGGATGAAAATAATTTAAACAGCATTTATGGACTGCATACACTCTTTTAAGGTCCTTCCTTTAGAGATGGTCTAAAAGCTTTTCAATAGAGAGCTTTATCAGTTGTAATGTCCTTAAGTAGTTAAGACCCAAGATGAATTTTTCTTTTCTTAAAATCGGACAACAATGTAATACTTTAAATAGAAGCCATGGTTTCTTTTTAATTGTTTTAACAAACCTTGAGATCTTAACAAAGTCAGGGTCTAGATGGGGATAATAATGTGGACACTGCTATATCTGATCCCCTTTCCTTTCTCTTCTTCCCTTCTCCTACTGCATGTTGCAAGGCTACAGCTGTGGAGAGAAAGATGCCCTAAAACCATTAAGTGTAGATGGTATCAAGCAAAAGAGTCAGTGAGATACGCCAAGGTACAGAAATGCAGCGGAGCAGCAACAGGAAGGGGAAGCAGGCTTAGTAGCTAAGAGAAAGTGACTAAAAAGCAGTCTTTTGTATGATTTTTGTATGGCCTTATATCACCGTTTCTTGTGGGCACCCTGCTCTCTAATTTATCCAGAATACACTGGCTGGGATTTGGGAAAGATGAGAGAGGATGGTTAATTGCTGTTTTCCATTTCACCCCCCAGAACCACAGGGGACAAAACCTCAGGGTGTTCAGGCCATGTGTCCAACTGTATTTGGACACCTGGTTGTAAATCTTACCATAACATGACTGTGTGAGGTTACAGACAGTCTCACAGAGCTGCGACATAAAGCTTTGTATTCTAGTCGAGTGCCTTGACAACTAAATCTCCTTTACATGGCTTAAGATGTCTAAGAAAAGCTTGTGAGCATTTCTCTGTCAGTACTTTAGGGCTCTGTATCGAGATACGCTCACATACACGGTAACTTTCAGTCATGCTAAGTGTTAAAGACTTTCAAACTAAAAGTAGAATGTTTTGTTTAATCCGTACACTCCCTGGAGCTTCATAAATGCACCATTACCACCCCTGACAGAAATTCAAAATCCTGTCAAACCGTACATTCAAAGGAGTTTTGGTATGGTATGCTTCTTTATGTAAACATTCACCTTTTCATCAGACCATCCTACACCTGCAACAAAAGCCAAGACTAATGTGCAGAGCCCTCCTGATCCAGGGAAGCCAAAGTGGATGCTGCCAAAAACAGCGAACATGGACAGCCCAAGTACAAAATATGACCTCTTCCACGCCAGAGGTGCCTGCAGCCAAGGAAAGAGAGAAACAAAAAAGCAAATTTCTGTTAGAAATGGAGGAAAAAGGTTACTTCTGTTAATTTTGAGCAAAATAATTGCCGTTAACCATTGTGAAAGAATCAAAGCTTTCAAGTGAGACTTGAACTGCTCAGTTGAGTTGAGGGGTTTTTTTGGACATTAATTCCTAAGAAATTTAAATTTTGGAAATGTAATATCTTCTTTCCTGTGCCCATTCAAAATCTTATTGCCAGTAGGCTTTTTGTATCACAACGAACATGATGTTCTATTCCAACAGCCGTGCTTCAACTCTGATAACAGGATTTTCTACCTGTGCAGTCAAGTACTAGAACAGTTTATCCAAGGAGAGGTAAAATCCTTGTCGCTGGATGTTTTTAAGGACAGGTCAAACAGACATTTGCCAGGGACAGTCTAGTTTTATTTAATCGAGTCTCATAGCAGACAGTTATATCTCTGCCATTGTTCCCCATTTCTAATTATCTGTTTAGCTCCTGTATCACACTTCTTATGCTATTTAATAAGAAAAAAATTTGGTCCCACTGAGGGCAATAGATGCTTTGCAAATTGACTTCAGTAGTCCAGAACCTATCTACTTTCTTCCACAATTTTCTGTTCAGTTAATTGCGCCTTGGTAGTAAATTCATCTACCACTTTATAAAAGCTTAATTTTTATTGAAAGTAGCACATTCTAATTGTTGCTAATGGTATGCCCAATCACTTCAAGCCTATAGTCTGTCCACTTTACTTGTTTTTAATCTTCAGCCTACTGGAAACATCTTATAGAAGTAAACATATTGCACATCAATCTAATTGATGATTATTTTACTGTCTGAAATGGGTGTCAGACCCTTTCTAATTTATGTGTGGACATTTCCACCACCTTCAATGAGAGCAGGATGATGAGCTGGGTTCCAAACTCTGCATCAGGAAGGACTATGAGATTACACATTGTTATTGTTGCAGTAAACAAGTAATCGCTTACAAAACACATCCTCACCTGATAGGCTTTGCAACCTGGAAGCTGTTAGCGCTGTACACAGCTTTCGCCCAAAACAGCTTCACATGAAGCTTGGAAATGAATAACTTAAGAACATCATCCCTTAGCAAAGAATCTCTATTTTATAAAAAGTTTTTTTTACTGGGTTTTTACCTGATCGTGGCTTGGGAAATATCGAACAAACATCCCCAGAATCCCCCCAGCTGCTATGCCAACAGCAACCTCCAGCACTCCACGGAGCACATTGTACAGAGTCGAACCTATTTGGCAAAAGAAAAACAGGTTTGGTAAGCCATACACAGACCCTTCACGCACAAACCATGCTGTAGACCTACAAGAGTGATTCCAGGACAGTGTCTGCTTTAAATTACTTGGGGGCAAAAAACTTCAGGAGGGAACCTATGGGCCCCAAAGAACTGGATAGTACAACGTTCTCCCTCTGAAAGCTTATGCCAAAAAAAGTATGCCAGAGAAGCCAGAGAAAGAGCCACTGCGAGAACATTGCCAAACCCAGGGAAATTTGAAAGCACTTATGTTGGGCCTGCAGGGACCAGACTTGGCAGCTAAGGGAGCAGACAGGGAAAAATAGTCTCGAAAGTTGTTGTGACCCACAACTCAGAGCAGACAATGTTAGACTGAGACTTTTGATCATAGGTAATTTCCCTCTCAATATTCAAGTCCGTACATGAACTTTATAAGAAGATGTCATTAGGTTACAAACCAGTCGGTCATAACAGAGCACACTTTCTTCAAAATATCACTGTTTGTTCTGGATTTTGCCACGTACAGATTAACCAGCATACCGGAGGAGAAAGCCATCCCAAGGCATGTGTTGAAGCCTGTGATAGCCAGAATGTCGTCAATGCTGCCGGCTGCCATTAGCAAAGTCGGGATACCTTTCTCCACTCCATATCCCCCAGCCTGTAAAATCAGCATTGAGGGAACCACCACAGCAGGGGAGACTGCACCTAGAACAAAACTGAAAACACATAGGTTTAGCCTCTCTTAAAAAAAAAGCACTGAACGAAAAAAAGTTCAAAACATTCTGACCCCAATTCTTTTACAGTATAAACAAACAGACCTTTACATAAGGTATTTTCCTTCCCTTTCCCTGCTAATTACAAGCAGGGATATTTCTATGCAGATTTGCAATCAGCTTTTACATCCTGCCCCACTCAATAGTATTAAAAGTAAAGGGCTCCACAGACTAAGACTTGAGTCTACACTGCAGGCCAGTTATGCTCCCTGATATATGCCTTGATTGTCCCATTTAGGAACCTGGTCTAGACATCCTTATAACTCAGCAGCCCAGTTCCTCCTCATAAAAATCAGTGTGTGGCAGAGGAGGAGTGGTTCATCCGTCCTGCTCCAGTACACGCGTCCAGACCAAGGCCACCAGTTTAGGTAGAAGTAGATGGAAAAGATTTCCTCTTCAAGGATATTACTCCAGAATACAACATGCCACATCCTTATCCTTGACTTGTGACAGGATACTGTCCTATGTGCATCTCTCTGCGGGGAAATTCTGAATTCCAGCATGATGATTCTCCAGGTTGTGGTATCATTTTCTGTCCCTCAAAGCCCCTTGTGTTGTGGTTAAAGACTCAGGGATTGCACCATCTTCCTTCCTTCTTCAAGTGCTCAGATCACAAACACAGAAGAGTAGTGATGCAAGTACTCCTCCACAGGCTGGAAGTGTGACTTTTCGGTTAGCCACAGTGGCAACATGAACGGTAAGCAAACAACCACAGCGGCGAAGCACAGCTTCCTAACTGGCATTAACTGAGCTCTCTGCTTGGCACAGACAACTAACTGCACTTGGATCATTTAACTGCAGCGTGGAAGCAGGCACCTTTGTCACACAGGAGAAAAGAGAGTACGTTACCCTAATATAAATCCCCATTGCCATGGCAAATGCATGAACAAGTAGGCAAGAACAGCAGCTGTGCATGTTTCTGAGATGCACGGTCCGAAAGAAAGCCGTAAACAGACTGCTTTGAGCTTCTTAAGAGCCTGCAATATACAAGCACATTCAGACATTAGTATTGGTACCCTGGGCTTTATGGAGAGGAAATACATTTACGATCTGATACGGTTTCTTGAAAGAATCCCCTCTGAGCCGTAGTACAGTCTGTGACAGCTTTACATGGCCTAAGCCAGAGATAGGCTCAAGCACAACTGGATCTGGATATAAAATTGCAAGCGCAGCAGTGAAACCCACTGAATCTAAGTTCAGCAAGGTTCCTGCAGGTCACAGGAAAGAATGGCAGAAAATTCTGTTTGGCTTCTTGTGCAGAGCAAACTAAATGTGAGAGGCTGGACTGGCTGGGATCCATTTGAAAAGCATACCCTCAACACAGCTGACTTACCCACAGTTACTTGAGGTCATTTGCTCCATCCACAAAAGATTTTGCTACAAACCCACAAGTTGCATAAGCACCCCCAAAAAATTATCAACAAATCCATGAAAAAATTATGAAAAGTTGTAGAACTACATAAACTTGGCACAAGGAGCCAAGCATCTCTCTCACTTGATATCCAGAGCAGATTAAGACCCAGTTGGCTCAGCAACTTCTATTAAAAAAATTCTCTAAAACAGAGTATTTACATGTAAGACCTGTCTTTAACGGTTAGTCACAAACATGACTCTGTTAGGACAGGTCCCTAATTTTGACATGGAAAAAACCACCACAGTGAGTTGCACTTTTTAGCAGCACAGTTTATCCCAGCATAATTAGGGCTGAGAATCACCAGCGCAACTGACATCTTTCTCTTCACAGCTTCAATTACGTGAGGAACAATTGTAACTGCAGCAAAACTTTGCTACATACAGAGTCCAAATGACAGTTTCAATTGCCACAAGGAAGAAAAATGAGTCAAAGATGAAACTCCTTTGGCAAAAAAAAAGTTGTGATGGAACAGAAAGAAAAGCAATCTCACATAACTGAGCATCCAAGCTGTGAGTCCATGCTCATACAAGATCTGTCCTGGAAAAACAGATGATAGTAATCTAGGAAACCAGGCATTTTTCAAGAATGACAAAACCCCATTTTCCTAAATATCTGAAGGCAACTTCCTGGTTTCCATCTTGGTTAAGAAAAATCAGTTTAGTTGTTCTGAACTAACTATACTTGACCTAAGTTTTATGTAAACTTTAATCAGTCCGTTAAACTTAAATAGGTAGGAGCCAATATGGTACAGATTTATTTCAGCCAGCTGATTTTGATCAAGCAAAACCTTGCCTTCATTAATTTATGGAACATCCTGTTTCATAGTGTGTGAAGGAAGACTATTTTTTTGTTCACAGAAGCTTTGTGGGCTTTATTGTGATGTGAAGCATTGTTTCTGTAGTGCAGCAGGACTCATCTTTGCAATTAATATATTTGCATTAAAATGGCAATGATAAAAAAAAAGGAAAAGAAAAAAAGTGAAAAAGACACACAGGTTTGGATTTTTTGGTTGGTTGGGTTTTTTTGATTGGTGTCAGCACAAGCGAACATTCTCTTTCAAGCACTGGGGATCTCTTCCATTACGTACTTGTTGTAGTTTGTCAATGTAAACTGACAGGGAGTTTGTCAGGGAGTATAAACTCTTCCTGACAGACCATGATGGAGCACATGTCCTCAAGATGTTCTGCTCACAAAATTCAGGAAGTTTCTTTAAGGCAAGGGGGAAAACAGTCATCAAATCAATTTTCTTCAGGTATTTTTTCGATTGCTTGCCTACTCTACGAATCCAACCGCCAATATTAACATACGATTATACAATAGAAACTATGCTTTCTGTAGTGCTCTAATTTTCAGATCATCTAAGACTGAACAGTTCAATATTTTTAACAGAACCAATTATTCAGTTTTTTGAGGGCTGTTGAATACTTTGCCTCGCACAAATGGCTGATGCCGTACCTTTGGATCCAGGCCGAGTCCTGCTCGGGTCAAGATAATTGAAAGAGCAATATTCCTCAGTGCTGCAGACCAACGTAGATTTATCTGGACGATGTCACTGATGAATGGGGTATTTCGGATTAGGAAACCAGCCAGTAGCATCCCTTAAATGAAAGTGAATAAGCTCCTGTCAAATGATTTGTTTTTATTGCACAAGAAAAGCTTGCATAGCATTCTTAAAAATAGACACTGTATTTATGAGAGGCAAAGAAACAATTTGTGTTCTGAATTATTAGCCATGTTTTAACTATGGGGACTGAGCTGTGGAAAGACAGAGACACTTTTAAAGCAATGAAAGTGGCCTAAGAACACACCAGGTCACCAATGAATAAATTCGCAGGATGCTTACACATAGCTTTAGTGCGAGTCCACAGAATTCAGCTTTGTTCACCAGGTGCAGGTGATACTTACCATAAGCAAAGACACCTTTACATCCTTAAAGATACTTTTCTTGTTAGCTTATTTTAACATGAAGAGAGGAATATCGTCTAGCACTGTGTATTTATCTCAGAAGTTGGAAATTGTTAAAAAGCCTCTTTGATGTAAGAAATGCAGATATCGCAGAAACCATAATGCTGAGTTCATTGGGAAATACAATCT
This sequence comes from Anarhynchus alexandrinus, assembly GCA_008711295.1. Classification (NCBI taxonomy): domain Eukaryota; kingdom Metazoa; phylum Chordata; class Aves; order Charadriiformes; family Charadriidae; genus Anarhynchus; species Anarhynchus alexandrinus. Next base: position 6,402,067 of record VUYV01000022.1, on the reverse strand, counting down.
AAACCAGATAATCATGGACTAACTTAGACATTTTAAAATGCTCTGGCAATATGACTCTTATGCAAAGAAGGGAAAAAAAGGGGGGGAAATCAAGACCTTGCTCTTATTCGCTATTTGAGCTACTTGCAAGATCCAACATTTTTGCAAATATTAGCAAAACTGCTTAATCAGAGACTTCCTGCAAAGATATCAGAACTGTAGTTCTGGAAGAACACAGAAAAGTACAGGGAAGGGTGACTTTAAATACAGATCTGTAGAGATTCATTGTAGGTCCTGATGAGTCAAAGATATATTTTTGTGGCGTAATTTTATATTAGCCATGTTAAGAAACAGGAAACAAAAAAAGAGAAAAAGTAAACAAACACTGTGCTCAGGTTGGTGCCAGTTTGGTGTGAGCCTTGGCTCTGGACTTCATTTGTTCTGGAACTTGCTAAACTTTCGGTCATCATTCTTCCCACCACCTCCCAGAAAAAAACAGTAGCATAATTAATCTGCGGTACCTCATGACAATTATACCAGGCTAGCATAATGATCACATGCTCTTTGCAATGTTTGCTTGAGGTCCAAGGCGCTAGAGCTACCCTAATCTAGAAATCTACTTAAAGCAAAAAAAATGCACCTCAAAGGATATCTTCACTGTTTTGCTCCATGTTGCCTGCTGCAGAAACCCCTCTGCAATGTATACCTAAAATATACTATAGGACTGTTTCAGTAGCAATTTCACTCCTTTTTTCCTCAGAGGCTCACTGTAAGGTGCTTAAGTGCTCAGCCAGACACATTACACTCAACTGCACCTAGCACAAGTGGATTAAAGGCACGTAAGAGTACAAGATTTGTATTTTTAGTGTTGAAAAGAATATTCAAAGACATTGTCTACCTCTTCTTCTGACTCATAGCTTTCTCCAGCTTTCCTCAGACTGAGGATCTGAACAATGAACTCTGTCCTAAGCAACTCCACAGACGTGTGCTGTCATGCTTAAGTTTCTGTTGTTCAGTATTACTTGTCTGACAAAGCAGTTTTGTGCTCAACTCATAACTTTTAGATAATAATTTGAAAAAAGCAGAATCAAAACTGTCAGAAACTTTTTTTTTTTTTAAGAGGGGGGTGTTTCCTTAGAAAGGGCAGACTCCCTCTGTGTTACATTCTGTGTCCATGTTATTGCAGGCATGCATGCTATATGCAAAACTTCCCTCCCTCTCATTTGAATTTTTTCTGGCTGCTGAAACTAAGCAGTGCAGGAAGGCACATGCTGCCTGGACGGAGCTGTATTTGAAGCTATAAAGCCCTTCTGTAAGCAGTGCTACTGTGTGAGGCACACCACCAGCTATGCAGGTTACAAAAATCACAGCCGTGCACTACAGGCAGATATTTGTAGCCCACTCTGCCATGAAGTTTTACTGTCTGTCAACAATGCACTAAGCATAGTAAGAGAGCAGTATACAGCTGGTGAGAAGAACCTGGAGCTTCATTTTTCAGCTTTGTTGACATCACAGAACTTGTACTGATCTAAACAAAACCTCCTCTAGGAAAGAAGTCTGAAAAGGTTCTCATGATGTCAGAATTAACGTCATTTTCATCTCCCATTTCTATTTTGCATTTTTATGTAAAACAAAATAGGATTTTGATAAGAAAATTTTTTTTATGATTGATTCAAAAGAACCCTCTTTCGAAGAATTATTCCTGGTACTGAATTTGTTTTCTCAGGTTTCAGTTATCTTGAGATAAAGGAAGGAGAAGAAATAAATTGCTTTGGATTACCAGTAGTAGGGAATTCCTGTAGTGTTTTCTTTGGAAAACATTTTCACTGTGCAAGATACATGCAAAACAGCCAGGCAATAATTTCCTTATTAATTAATTATTCTACCATAACAGAAGGTCCAGAATAAGACTCCTGTTTAGTGATACTAAAACAAATTTTAAGTAATTTTGACAGAGGGGACTGAAGGATAACAACCTTTGAATCTGTAGGTATACAGTTCTCTGGCCCCCAAAGAATTAAGAGGAGAGCCTCAGTAACATACAGGCAATTTCGTCTGAGCCAGTTTGTGGAATTTTGCACCTTCTCAGAGAGGACCAGATAAAAGTCACTTGGAAAAGCTACAGATTTTGAGCATGACACAGTTTCTTTCCCTCAATCCAAATGTGTTTAGCATGCAGATATTACTTGATGGTTTAAACAACACAAATATGCAGGAAGAAAAGAAGGAGGGATATCTTACCCAGAAGAGCAGGGAGAGGCGGTAGTGTTCGTATTTTAATGAATCCAAAAACTTTGCCTCCAATGACAGCAAAAAAATAAAGAAACAGAATTCCAAACAGGTTTCCACCTGGGAGACACTCAGTTCCAGTGATTGACCAAACCACAGCCCAAACTAGGACCACGATTGCAACTGGAACAAAACAAGAAATACTCATATTTAATCATCTCTCTGGGACCACTTTGTTTGCTCTTAGATCACATTTGTTTTTCTACTAAGGAAAAAGGTACCATGACTTTCAGAAATAAAATCACTTACCTTAAAAATCAGTTTAATCATAACAATGTCTTTAATTTTTGATGCTCCCTAAACTGATGTTCTGATTTTATAAATGCTAAGATACTTTAAAAAAATGGCAACAGGAACATCACTAGGAACCAAAAAGTACTGAGTGAGCCTTGGACCACTCTGGAAAGCACTTAACAGGTCCCAAACTTAAAGCAAAGACTTTCACTAACTTATCTTGCATTTGCTTATCTTCCTTCAGCTACTTCAGAATTTAAATAAGAACCTGCTGCTCTACAGCCTGGCATATCTTCAAGATAATGACTGCAGCTCCAGTCTACTTTTAAAAAGCATTTAAGTATCATGTTTTAGCTGGATGTGTTTGTGCAATACGTTGCTATCCCTGGGGAAAAAAAAATAAATCTGAAGAAGGTCATGTGTCTGGATAGCCTGAAGTAGTACAGATATTTCTCTGGATACAGCAATCAAAGAGGGATAATACAGAGGAAAAAGAAATTCCTGAAAAATATTATGAGAACATTAAGTGAAAATATTGTGAAACATGTGAAAATATTATGCTCTTTTTAGGTTCCCAAATCTACAGTTATCCAACAAGAACAGGCATGCATAGATATAAAAGCAGAAGACTAAAGGAGAGGAAAAAATGTGTTGAATAAATCCATCCCTTGTCATAATCCTGAGAAAATTTATTGCATTTTCAGATTTGATTTTTCTTAATCTTATTTGAGGGTGACAGGTGGCAAAGGGAAGACCAGTAGATTTCCAAACATAAAAGCCTAAAGAAACCCAAGGGAGAGAGAACGGAGGCTGTGGAAGCAGTCAAAGCCACAGGAAAGGTCTTTTGTTAGGAAAGGTCTGAAATAACTGGTTAGCCAGTTGTGAGCCTTCTGTGAGCCTTCAGTGCATGGCAGATCTTAAACAGAATGGCTGAGTTTGCCTGGGAGTTAGGATTCTTGGTTTTGCAAGCCGGGGGTATTAAGAAACAAAAGGTGGTATCACTGCAAAGTCTCATATTTGTTGCCTTAATTCAACAAAAAGCCATCCAGTGTGCCAAAAAAGCCACTGTGTTTATAATAATCTTAATGCTCTCACACCAAAATGAACTATCAAGATGAGAAATAGGAGGTTTTTCTTCTGATGAAAACAATTCATAAACATACCTACCATGTTAGACACAGAAGAGAGGATGAAGGAACAACAACTATACATTCAAATCTTTGCTTCACTTCATTTATTTTTTTCCCCCTGATAAAACGTTGAAACAAAAGCGTGATGTGTAAGACATAGCTATTTCCCTTCATTATTTTCAAGGACGTTGGACAGATATCACCTCCAGAGAAACAAAATTTGCTATTTCTCCATTTAATTAAACTCTTTCTTACGTACCATTTGTCACTGTTTGGGCCAGTAAACCCTGAGGAGGACAAGTAAATATTTGCCTCCACGTTCTTCCAGGTATTGAAGACCCTGCTATTGGTTCCGGAGGTTGCTGAGTGCAATGATTCAAGAGAGCAGTTTCTTCTGTTTGTATATTCCCATCAGTTCCTTTGGCATCTGCTGTTGGTCCCTCCTGAATGAAAACAACGAGACTCTCTCAGAAGTGACACTGTATATGTTTGAAGTAGGGTACAAGACCTGAGGATCAGCCGTGACGCACTAGATCCACACTCTCTACAGATGACTACATAAACTACACAATTGCTGTAGGAATGGTCCAGCTTTGTAGTATATTTGGGATTTTTGGTTATGTCTTTGTTTTTGCATGGTGCAGCGAACTGCCTTTGAGAGACGGTGGGACATTTGCCTTTTTATCTGCAACTGAGAGGAGTCCTGTCCCAAAACAAACAGTACCTGTTCAGCAACAATATTTGATGAAGAAACAATATTAACAGGTCAAGTTCAGCTTATCTTGTATAGGAGCTAAATGTTTATCAACATTTTCTACAATTTGATAGGGTTCTGCTTCCAGACTATATTCCGCAGTACGGTTAACGATTAGCATCATTCCAGTGAGACAGTGTCTTTAATAGAACTCCTAAATAATTTCTGTTGCAAAGCCTTGAACCGAATAACAAACCCTATTCGTGATTAGACAAAGATGAAAGAACCAGAACAGCTGGCCAGCGCAAGCATTACTCACATGATCCATTGCTGGAAGGCTCAAGCTGGTAAGTCAAGGTAGAGATGGAGAAATACTACCCTGGGAGTTATTTCCTTGAAGAATAGTTCCTTGAAGCTGTTCTCTTATACTGATTCATCTACTTATCCATATTCATAACCAAAGCACTTTTTGACCATTTTTGGATATGTGTCTCTTCATTTTAGGGTCCTTATTTTTGACAGGTTAATCATCTACCTTCCCATATGATTATTCATCTTCATATCAGCTCATTGTCATAGCATGGACATGGAATTCTTGTCTATACTGTGGTTTGGCCCTCCTCCAGTAACAGTTCCGCATTTCCCATTATTTTTCTGTCTCATCTCTCTCTCAATATACATCTATATATATACCCCTTACTCAGAGTCACAGTTGGAACACAAATCTTGTGAGCTTTCAGCATGGAGTTACTTGTTTCGCTACCCTATGATTCTGTGATCACCAGATACCCATGTGTATAAAGATACACCATACAGTATCTTTACAGTTAATACGATATCTTTACTCTACAGTGCCCTTTACATTAAGAATTTTATTCTTGCTTGCATTTACTGCAAGTCTTTTTAAAAGCCATAGGCATTTCCAAGAACATTGGAAATACACATATAGAAGTTTAAAACAACGGTTTGGGGTTTTTTATTTTTATTAGATAGGAAAAGGAAAATATGTATGCACAACTTTCAGCAAGTGGATTGATAGGCACAGTTCAAAATCAAAGAAGCAATCTTAAGTCCACGTAATTCTCTTCCATAGCTGATTGTAAAATGTCCGCTCATGCATTTTCCACTTCAAGCTGAAATCGCAACCGCTGATTTCCAGCAATCCAATATACCACAGACTTTTAAAAATTGAATGTTTGTTAATGGTAAGAAATTCCCACTGAGGAGATTTCTCTTTGTATTCCCTTCAGATGTAGGGATTTTAACAGATATGGGAAGAAAAAGGAAAAGAAAAGGAGGTTCCCTCTGACTAAAATTGTATTTTGAGATCCTAATTAATTACCTCGTTTTGCTCACGCATGGGAATCATGCCATTTCTGTCACATACTGATGGCTCAGAATTTTCATCGTCATTTACAATATCCTCCTTTACCATTGTTACAAACCTAAGGAAAACAACAAAGGTGGAAAAGTTAGAGAGAAACAAATATTATTTTCCAGATAGACTCCACAGTGATGTTTCTTTCTCCACAGATCAGGTGCAAAACCCCTCACAGCCCAATTCTCAATTTAATGTTTTTTGCATGCCTGTGCATGCTGTACATAAGAACAAAAGACAGAAACTAACAGTATTAAGCTTACAAAGACAAGCACTAAAAAAAAAAAAGAAATAAAAAAATCTGAGTTTTAGAATCATGGTGATCTGTGCTAACCTGTTATTTCCTCCTTAAAAGTATGGCTGTAATATATATCTCTCTCTATTTCTGCCTCGTATCAGCACAAGATAAAGGTTATTTGCTGTCAACACCACTTACCAGGACCATTAGTTCTGAAAGTGTCAGGGGCCCGGTGTGCATGGCAGTGCAAGCGATCATTTCATAAAGCTGAGAACAACAACTATAGTTTCTAAAGCACACACATGAGGGGACGCTTTTCCCTGAACTTAAACCTGACCAGATGCAGCTTGATTTTCAGGGGAATTTTCAAGAACATGGATCTGTTAGACATCGCTATTCACAAACACATTGACTGAATACCTAAGAAACAGAAGATGCCTGTTTGAATAAAGAGGAGGACCATGCACAACTTGCACTCTATATTCAGCTGAGGCTGATAAAACACGCCTCTTTTTTACTGCTTCTATGCCATGGAGATACATCTTAGAGTGGGAAATAAGGTCCAAGTTATTTGTGAGTAATCGTCATTGTATTTACTCAGTCTAACTGGTCCACTTCCTGTCCCGTAGATGCTAACAAGAGATATGGCGGTATAGCGTTCTGTACAGCAGATTTTTTTTTTTGTGCAAATATTTACTGTAGTTTCACAAGTGTGAGCCAGCAAGAGTGGCATGCACGTATCTGAAGACAAGGCTTGCTGGTGTTCTTCTCTGTTACAGCAAATGTGTGTGTATATTCTCCACCAACTACATTTCAGTGCTAACAGCGTTTTCTTGAACTCTTTTACACTGCTCTGCCCATATAAAACAGCACTCAAGTTAAGCCAGAGCTTTTGAGCCAAGAAATTCCTTCTTTGCTAAATGGCTAGAAGGAAGTCAGAGAACTGATTCTCACAATTATCAAGCCTTCAGTCTATAATGATATGTTTGGCTTTTGGGACCAATTGATGCTGTGAACAAAGACAGGGGCTATTGTAACACCTGGGTGGTTTTGTTTGAGCTGTTCTGATATGAAACTGGCTCGAGATGTGGCCAAGGCATAGAGGAAGAATACATAGCCATAGGCAAACACTTTCATATGTTCTAAGGTAACAGTTTTGTTTTCTTTCATTTTTAAATGTAAAGTTAATTTACTCAAATTCCAATACTTTTCTATATTTTTAATTACTACTTGTGGAACCAAATTGTTGTGGTCTCAAAGTTTTTTAATGAAATAAGTGATACTTTCAGGTATTTTTTCTTAGATTGTTCATCCTGTCATTGGGGCTGGGAATCCACAAACGCCAGTCTACTAATGGGAACAGAAAGTGTCAGCAACTTACCGGTGTCTCCCTCCTTCCCTTCACCGACCGCTTCCCCAGGGATATGTACTTTATTTTGTAATTCTGAAAGGGGTGCATGTGGGTAAGGGACAGAAGGATACTGCTCTCCATCCAGCTAAGGATGGGCAGCATCTCAGTTCTTGGGCATCATGTAGTTGTTGACACAAAATATGTTAAACTTTTGAGAAACCCACTTCATAACAGCTTCAGCCCCTGAATGCGTTGTTCACCGCAGCATATAGGAAAGAAAAGATTGACTAAGCAAGGAGATTGGATGTTCTGCTTAGCAGGAATGGTTTCAAGGTGCGAATGAGTTGTCTGATAGTGGATGTGCTGTCCTTACCTGTTGTGTGAGAGGTCTTCACCCTGACAGGTTCCCGATACTGCTACTTTCAAGCAACAGCCAGTTGGATTAATGAGACCAAAGGGAGTAGTTAGTTTACTCACACTAGAATGGGGATTTTTGGGGTTTATGGTATTTGTTTGTTTGGGGTTTTTCTTGTTGGTGGGTTTGTTTTGTTTTTTAAGCTTCACCCCCTATACAAACAAAATCAGCGATTGAGAAATCCTGGAGCGGAATTCATTCCACAGGGTTAAGGCCTGTACCATGGAAACCAGCCAGTAACAGGCTTATTTCAGCACCTCCCTGTAAAATACACTTCCCTTATTTTAAAACAAGAAAGGTTTTTATTAGATCCTCTCGTTTTACTCGTTTTTAATTGGTCGGGAGGAGGAAGGAGAGGGAGAGCGGAACCGAAGAGCTGACTGACAGGGCAGCGTGCGCGCGCCTTTACCATTCTTAGCTCTGGCGCCCTGGGGACTGGCGACGGTCCGCTTCGCACACACGGGCAGTGCGGAGAGGAGTACAAATAAAATACCACAGCCACCCCCAGTCAAGGATGAGGGGGGGAGAAGGGAGACAACCCAAACCGCGCATCATTACATCCATAANACAGCCCCCGCGCTGCCTCTCCCGCCGCCGCCGCCGGGAACGGAGACGGGAGGAGGCAGAGGGGCAGCAAACTTACCCGGGGAATGGCAGGGATGAGAGGGAGAAGGAACCGCTCTCTCCCTGCACAGCCTCTCCCGCACGGCCGGTCCCTCGCGGAGGTGATAATCTCGCTGCCAGCTCTGGCTCCTCCTCCCCCGCTGCTGCCGCTGATGCCGCGGTCCCTCCCTCCAAAGCCACAGCTTCGCTAGAGCGGCAGCTAAAACCTCGGTCTGGAGCTTGGGAAGACCGAAAGGGCTTCCCGGACGCCTTCCCATCTCTTGGCAGTGTGAGTGCGTCCCCGCCGGGCAGGCGGCAGGACGATGGGGGGGGGGGTGTGTGTGTGGAGGTGATATGGCCATATCCGAGCTGTCAAACAGGTTTCAGATGGGTTGGAGCAATGGACCGGCCCTGAGCCCACAGCATCCAGGAGGATGAGTAGATTTGTGTGTCTCGCATAGCCAGCCCTCCGCTTCCCATGTCATTTCATTGTAACCTGCACACGTTAAAAAGGTTGCTCTATTCCCTGCCTTCCCCGCGGCCGTGGGAAGGGACAGGGGGAAGCTACGCACAATCCTCTTACCCCGACTGCAGCGCTGCAGTTGGAGGTTAGGTGCAAAGAAAGTATAAGGATCTCTAGCTGATTCTGCTCTGGATGCGTGCAGAAGAATTGCATTGGGGCAGGCAGGAGAAAAAAAAAAAAAATAAATTGCATATATGTGGCGTTCCCATCAAGACTATTCTACTTCTTAAAGAAGAAAAAATTGTGTCTGTCCACCTCATCTATAAGTGCACAAGACGGAATGAGACAGACCTTCTCTCTCAACCTCACTTTGCGAACTACAGCGGGTACATGTGAAAGATTCAAATGCAACACATTGCTACTTTGCTCCTAGTAGCATTACACAGAATTAAGCTAACTATAAATCTGAGAGCAAAAAAAAAACCCCACTGTTTTTTGATCAGATTAAATTTTCCAGAAGGAGTCTGAATCAGGAAAGTTTCTTTCCCCACCCACATAAGGGAAAGGTTTGACCTAGAATCTGAAAAGTCAAATAACTCCTCCTTATGTTATCACTGGAGTGGAAGGAAAAGAAACAGAATTACCCAGACCAGAGAATTAAGAGGTCACAAGAGCATTAAGAAGCATTCTCCTTTAATAATTCCAGCAAGTCTGCTGGGAAACCCCTAGGTATTAAGACACATTTCGGAGTTGTAGCTGTTAACACACCCATGAAAAGCATTGCTAATAAGGCAAGAGACAATCTCCATTGAATTTTTTTTTTTTTGTCTACCAGCTTCTCAGACTGCCACTGAAAAATCCATATCTCTGTGCTTTTAGTGCAATGTAAAAAGCAGATGGTATCTCCTTTTCTTGCAGGAGTGCTTTGACAACAACCCATTTGAGTAGCATCTTTATATTACAGTCACCAGTAAGCTTAGAAATGTTAACTAATATAGTTCAATATGCAATATGCATAATGATTTTTCTCTCAGATTCTTAAGTATATTTTCAGAATACACAGTTTAAGTTTCCCATGTTACTGCAGCGCAGAGATTCTCTTTTCAAGGTAAGCCTTCTACACCTAATACAGAGGAAGGACTTTGGCCTTCATATTAGATTCCGAAAGCATTGAACAGTATCCTGCCAGCCTGAACTTTTAACATTTGACTTTATGTCAGTCAACATTGGTGGAGCCGTTTTGGATGACTTTGGATTTCTGCCTCAACTTGATCCTGCCTGGCTGCCAGGACACTTTATTGAAGTACTAGATACTCAAAACCCCATAAACTAACTACACAAGATCAGAATGCTCCAACCGTGATTAAAGGTAAAAGTTAAACCCATTGTGAGCCTGAGGAAGCCAACATCCGCAATACTTTCTCATTTTAAAATTGTAAGTAAATGTAACTTTTGCAAATAAGAAGCCTGATCTTAACTAGACATGTTCCATTATCTTTGAAATCAAGTAATTAATATTACTGCTTCAGCTAATATTGAAAAGCCTAAGCAATAATTTTAAAAGCATGGCAGGTGTTGTTACAGAAACACAAACAAAATATTGTACCATTTTCCCCTGTGCTTTCTGATTACTGATCAGTCATACTCAGTAGCATTTATTCTTTAATTCCTCCCCCACATATCCATGTACTTAATATATATGAAGTTGCATACAGCTTCATTCACAAGCTAGATAAATGGAGCTGTGTGCAATTTTTTTTAACGTTACCATATTTATAGGCAGTCAGCCCATGTCATTCATGTAGAATTTAGCAGTATTTTAGCAAAACATAGTTTTGGGTTTCAGGTTATTCATTGCCTTAGATCTCTGGGTCAGCACCTATGTTTTTTTTCCCAGAGCATGAGACTTTACAATAATAGGTTTCTGATTCAGAAATCATAGCTACCAGGTGCTATATCACAATAAACTAGCACCTAGCATGCAGAATTGACAATATTTGTCCAATATTAGTACACCATTTTGAAGAGGAATATATTGGCTCCATCTAGAGTGGTAAAATCCACTCCTTTTGCTTGTGTGCCAGAAGGCAAGCCTATTCATAAAGATCTACCTGTGTATTTAAGAATACTTTTCCCACATACACCCCCATCCATACCTACCAGAGTGATGTCCTTGAATAATACCTTCTGTACGTGGAAGGGTAAAAAAAAAAAAAGATATAGTAGTGATACTTCCAAGACCATTTTAGGAGGGATCTATACCATTAATGAAACAGTTCTGGCCTCTATTTCTCCCAGTAGGACCTCTTATGTACTAGTTTATGTACTCATTTTCTAACTGATTGTAAAAGTACATGCGATTCTCTATGCTCTCTACATGCTATAAGCTTTAGTCTTAACCACCATTAGAGCGGGCTCCTCTCCATCATTTCTGCTTCATGAAGGCAGTGTCTGTAATCATATGTGCTTAAATAAACAAACAAAACCAAAACAACTAACAAACCACAGGAAGTGGCCAATCCCACTGCTTCTAATGGTAATTTGTTGCCCTGCCTTTTGTGCTGATCCACTGTTTTTCCAGGTTCTAACAGCCTAACTTGCTGAGGATCTGGAAAATGGACATTACAGTTGCGCAAGCCAGCTGTGCACGTACACTGACTCTCTACTATATGCACAGGAAGTTTCATGTGCCCATACACCATGTATCTACAGTGTTTGACTGTCTTGTGCCGCCCACTTTGGATCTGTAAGTGTTGTCAGGCTTGGAACATGTTCTTTTCAACAATTCAGACTGTTTTTCTGCAGCTATTACAGTTCTAAAACATTTTGCTAATGATAGTAGAGAGCAGAAAGAACTTAAAGTAATTTGCAGAGCAGAATGTGCTTTCAAGTACAATTTGCAACTAGCACGTTCTCTAATATAGAAACACCTATTACCAGTAACAAAATGATTCAGAGCTTCAAATCTTCAAATTTGCTATTATTTCTGCTTTCTTCTGTTTAAACTGCAGTTAGTTCAGGATCCTTTTGGCTCATTTAATAGTAGTCACTCTAGTGACTAGTAGTTTCTCTAGATAGTCTGTCAATGCTAGTAGGAAATCTAATTGTGAATGTTTAACTTCCATATACTTTGCAGGATGAGCATAAAGATAGTATTAATTCTTTCACTCTGATTGTGTACCTTATATAATATTCTTTTCCCTCTGAAATCTCAAATGTTAAGTTGCTTTTCTTTCATGTTATTGGAGTTACCATAAAATGAAGCCATGTGAACTATGTTTTTATTTAGGGAAAAGTGAATCAGTACAATCAATCTAGAAAGAGATCATACAGCAGTAAAAAACTGTACCAAATTTGTTTTAAAAGACAGCAGGTGAATGATCTAAATCTGTGCAAGTGATCTTAACTGAGAAACACGATCTTCACTTTTTGCCTTCCATAGTACGAATTTCCATTTGCAGGTAGGGTCAATCACAAGCTCCATCCTCCATCGATGATTAGTTCATTACCAGTCACATAGGCAGACTGAAATTACAGAAAAAGTAACAATAGTTTTAACTAATTTGTCATGGCTATTAGGTACAGGGAAACACTTTTTCTTTAAATTAAAAAAATTGCTTTCTATTTATACAAACGCTTTGTTTTACAAAAATTTCAGAATAAATAGACTATAAACAAACTTAGAAATGAAAGTCTTTCAGCTAACTCGGGAGTGTAGCAAAAGTATTATTAGAGATCTTAAGATGAGAATGCATCCTCAGCATACAAATTCACATAAGATAGACTTCAGGTATCTCACCTGCAGGAATAACACCTCACACTATGATGTTACTAGCTCTCTTCAGCTGAGCAGAATCTGCCCAGGTCAGACAATAATTATAAAAGGACCTAACTGAAAATTTAGATGATGCAGAAAGTGAGGTAAGCAACTGAGCTGTTGACATTCTTCTCTGTATGCCAGTACTGAAGCATACTGGAATATATCGGAAAACTGGAATTCTGTATATGCATGGCTGAAAACTCTATAACCAGATTGGAAAAAAATCAGAAGCTTTACAGAAACACTGAAACTAAGATGAAAATGAGAAACGGATTACTGATAGATAACAACATTAAGACTGAATTAATCCCATTAATGTATTGTTATGCTCAGTAGGACTGCTGGACAAGTCCAGAAGAATCCAGTCCAAATTTAGATTCATAGTATATTTATGGCATCTGAAATAACCTTGTTGTGTGCTCATTAGTGTTGGTGGTATTTGCAGTGGTCATTAAGAGTTTGGTCTGTAACAACCCTCCGTGAGCCTATTGTTTTTCTTCTGCTGAAAGAGTAGATTCACTCTGAGCATTAGCCCTTTTAGCAAAAACCTCCAGCAGCTCTACACAAATATTTGCTCTTGAATAATGAAGGTAGGTGATGACAACCAATTCTACCTCCTTAAAATGTGATCTAGCCGTAGTGCAAACTTGGGAAAGCAGACAAGCCCATTTCTCCTATCATTCAGGATGGTGTGGGGTCGGTCAATTTGCTCAGATGACATGAAACCACCAGGCTACGGTACCAAACACATAGTGCCTTAACAGTCACTATCAACATTCAGAGTACTTTTTGTGTTGTGGGTTGAACTCAGTAAAAAAGATCATCGTTTAATTTTTGTAATAATCCAGCTCAAAGACAATATAAATCCTCCTATAACGAATTCTCTCTGTTGTGATGTAGCAAAGTAGCACGGGATTCTGTTACAGGAAATTTTATCATTCCATACTTACTTCATCAGAGGCCAAGTACACAAAGAGATGGGCCACTTCTTCAGCAGTAGCCATTCTACCAGTCTTCTGTCTGGCTAGAAAGTCTTTCAATGCCTGGATACACAAGAGCATTTGGTGTATAAAAAAACCCCAATCAGTTATTTTAATCTGATAGTCTGATATGTACAAAGCAATACTAGAAACGGGCCATGAGTCATAAATTCCCTACCCAGTGTACTAAAGGAAGTTATGCTAGAAAAAGAAATGGCAAGATTAACAGTGGTATGAATTTCAGGTTGAAAAATACTGGGAGACTGGACCTAAATCTCTGGTTCCAGAACAAAGCCAATGTAAGTCCGTCTTCCTTTGGTGGTAGATACTCCCCCCCCACCCCGGCCCTTCAAATGAAGGCTCACAGTTTTCTAGTCAGTATGGTTAAGGATCCCAAATAATTTTGAAGTGCATAGGCCAGAATGCCCCGTCATGCTTTTGCACTAGTTTGTGGCTGCCACATGCCAAAGTAGAAAGTGTCTTCTGCTTTTGCACTAGATACTGTAGCCAATGGTTGCAAATACTTCCATAGATGGCAGACCCTCTGTATTCACTAAGCAATACTGTCCTTCTGAGGCGTTTTAAGACTTCTGTCTTGAGTACAAACTGACCAAACTATCAAAAAGAGACACTACTGTGATACTCTGAAATAGGGGACAGTCTTGAATCTGAGCAGAAATGCTGCTTTTTTATTTTTTTAAAGGGAGTTAAATATATGGATGCACATGATCACACTAATAAACTGCTTTCTCACCTGTTCTGGGTTAGGCCGGGCTTGGATTCTTTCCTGTAAAGATGGTGTGTCAACAGTTCCTAAGTAAAATTTTAAATTCAGTATTAAAAATCAACTGCGTCAACAGTCATGAGAAAAAATGCAGTTCATCGGTTCTGTTTGTATGGCTTAACAGTTATGTGTAACTTCATAAAATGATTCAAGAGAAAGACTGCAAAACTATCAACATAGCATAGGACTAAATTTCAATAAAAGGCAAGACTTTTGAGAATTAAATTCAGTACTTTGAAAATAGGTCTTTGAAAATAATGCACATATAATGTGCATGTGCTGGGTTAACAGACTAAACATACAGCTTTACTCAAAGTAACAGCTTTTCTATTTTAAATCTCAGAAGTGTTTCGAGCATGTCCTGTTCTTTTTGATTGCTGGTAACTTTAGTTGCCACTTGCAAGTCTATTCTTTAGTAATAATATCAAACTAAATCAGGCCTTCTAGCATCTGCTGCTAGTTTACAAAATAATGTAAGAATACTTACCAGGACATATGCAGTTGCATCTGATGCCTTGTTCAATGAAATCAGCAGCCACAGACTTTGTTAGACCAATAACCGCTGCCTTTGAAGTACTATATACACATCTGTTCACAACTCCTAACAGAAGGTCAGTGTGAAAGGAGCATAGAAACACATTTTTTTAAAAAAGAAAAAGAAAAGAGAGATACAAGTTTGTTCAATATGCATCTGCTTCTGGACTCCAGCATTTCCTGTAGCACCTGTAGCCTCTCCATAAGGCTGGGCTACCTAGAATGCTGACTGCATTCTACTCAGGCATACACCAGAGCAAAGCACATGATCTTTCAATAGTATAAGTTTGGGAGCAGTCTAGAAAAGTTAACAAACCAAACAAAGATTTAGGAACAGCGGAGACCCATCTGTTAGTCACCGTCAAATTTCCTTAGGAAGCATAGCTATAGCGCTTACGTAACTGTCATTTCTTCATTGTTGCTCTGAAGAACATATGTAGCAAGATATCACTGGAAGTAATTCCTTTGTAGTTAATACAGACTGGTAAAAAGGATGCTAAAAACCATTCAGGACAGATTCAACAGCTCAAAGGCAAGGATCTTAGTGTTTCTGCAATTTCCCATCTGTGTCTTTGTGTGTATGTACAAGTCCATGTGTTCACTTTCTTTTTTAATTGCATCGCTCCACAGGATTGGCAGTGTCCACTAAATTCAATATTGTGCAATATATATTTTGCATTCCCATCATTTTAAAGATTTCTATAAGGAGCTCTCTAGCAAGCTACTGACCTTTAATGCTGGATGCCACAGAAGACATATTTATAATATTTCCAGATTTCTGTTTAAGCATCTGCAAAAGAACACTTATGTCATTCAAACGCAAACTATTTTGTTATCTGCAGGTCCAGCAAAACAGCCCATAACAACCCAAAGAACAGCCCTACGTGCAGTTGATACACAGGGTAACAAAGCTTAATTGGCATAAACAGGTGCTTATCTCTTTTTGATCTATTGACTGAAGTAGTAAAGCAGAATCTGAAATTCTCACCAGGTTCTCCTAAGTCATCTCAGGGGTGAAAACTAGGACAGGAAAGGATTTTTTTCCTAGATAGCCACCTCTGAATCATTGTCCTCTTGTCATCACAGTAAGTTACTCTACGTAGACATCTGTTTGTGCCATCTATCAATGCACTAATGCATTTCATTGCTTAGAGAAGACTAAAATACAGTTCTCTGGCATCTTTGAATTGTAGCTAGATTTCTTTAGGTTTTAATCTTTTTAAGCATCTCAAAACTTGAGATACCTGAAGTTGTTATAAAGAACCTTTGAAAATGAAAATCAGCTGAGAAAAAAAAAAAGCAAACGAAAAGGACTGGGACAACACTGAAAAGAGGAGTCATCATCCAGTCATGGTCACAGTTTCCACTTCTGGCCTTTGCATTTACAGGAATACGAACACCTTATTCAGTCTGCAAATTTTGGTAGTCCCAAAGCTAGTCACTACATCAAACACAAGTGCCCTCAGCTGCTACACTGTCTAATTGGATTGGTTTTCTGATATAACCAGCATGTTGGAATCAGTGGCACTGAATTGCTTCACAAGATAGCTTCCAGATTTGCATAAAATTCATTATTAGTAAACATATTTTATAAATATTTTGTAGCAGTGGTATTGTGCAGCTGTGTGCTATAGTATAACACGGTAGCACTGCATTGCAATGGCTCCCTCACTGCTCTGCGTTTGAAGGATTTTAGTTACAAATTATATTATCAGGCAAAACCCCTGAATTCATCTTCTCTACCATATCCTTTAGATAGATTGTCTACTTGAAGGACTACACAATGCAGAGAATGTTTTAGAGTAGGATTGCTATAACCTAAGGGCCTCCACTATACAAAGCAGCATACTTGGCTTTTTATCTCAAACCCCATGCTGTCACAGTGGCAACAACTTAAACCTCTCACACTTTAAACAAAATACAGCAGAGACTAAAAATCACGAGCAACGAAGCCTTGCCTTAGGAAGGAACGTCTTGATCATTAGATACATGCTGCGAACGTTGAGGTTCATAGTAAAGTTCCAGTCTTGCTCTTCACACTCCAGAATGGTTCCATGATGAACAAACCTAGAATAACTGCATGAAGTCAATCACTGTCTGTGACTTACATTTCTATGACTTTTTAATGCATATTTTTCCATTGTTGCTTTGTAATACCTAACACTTCCATCCTTGCAAAGGAGGGACAAGAGCACTTTTAAAGAAGGCAAGCAACAGTGCATTTCTTCTGATGAGGATCAGGGAGACAAGACAGATCTGATATGTGCCACGAAATGTTTGGTTGTAGGGAAACTAAAGAAGATAGAGCGCTGGCAGACCATCGGCTTCACTTGCTGTTGTGCCAGGAGGGCCAAAGCCATCGGTATAGGGCACCCATAGAGTAGGGAAAACAAATTCCAGAGCCATTCTATCTTGGCCTGGGTAACACAGCTACACACAAAAAGTTCAGCATTGATGAAATGAAAATTTGTATTAAAGATATAAAATGCATGAAAAAAAAAGAAACAAAATGCACTTAAGTAAAAGAAACTACTTCTGGAGGATAGGGAAAACTGGAAAAAGAAGTAGGATAGAAGCTGGTTACCCTGCAATGTTACAGAGGACATCAATCCTTTCAATCTCCTTGGCCAAATTTTCTATCTGCTCCTTTTTGGTGACATCCAGAACCCGTACTTGAATGCCTAGAAAAACACGGTATTCATTTCAGTGTATTTGGCTAAGGATCAGCAATTTATTTTTCTGAATTGCTGAGGACTGCATCTATGAGGCAAGTCAGTGGCTTGCCAAGAACAGTTCCCTCTTGGTGGTTCACCACGACATGGAGACTCACTGAGCGAGAGCTACACTTAATGATTAAATTAGTGCAATAGTTAAATCAGGACAGCAACAGACAGCATGGCATGCTATTTAAAATTTCAGAAGGAAATTAAAAGAAGATCAACTGATTTGATTGTCATACAGCACCACACAAGCAGATGAGCTAATATCATTTACCATAAAAACATTTCCAATAAATTTGAATTCCACGGTGCTCTCAAACTGAAGAATTACAGAGCCCGTATAATCATAACAAGTTTTCATGCCCACTATTATAGAATAATAATTACTTGAAACTAGTAATAGGTGTCGCATATACTCACAATCACATTACATGCTATCTATCCATGTGTCATTGAGGATATGATGAATCAGCTTTATACCATTTAATTAATGAGAAAAAGTGATTTTGCATAAGCCAAAACTTACATAAGTTGGAATGATGTCTTAGCCATGATAACAGAAATGAAGAGGAAGTGTAACAAATTGATGGCATCTATCACAAAGGCTAGTTCAAAAATATGATGCTTATGTTTTTGCAATTATTTGTTTATAATCAAACAAAAGGGGCCTGGAAACATGTTGCTTTTCACTATAAGCTTCTACGTATTTCAGCCTCTGACAGCTGTCACTGTTAGTGCTTATAGCACTGGCTGTGCCTGTGCCATGCCTTCAAGAAAGCCACTGATAAAAAAAAAAAAGCCCACAACAACCACCTAACCCTTCTGTTTTGTTCAGAGAAGTTCTCTCTGAAAGACTGAGAAAGAATTACTGCAAAACGGGGTCAGGCTTAACTTTTCCAAACGCTTTTCAATAGAATCTGCCCCTCTAACAGAACTCTAATAGAACTGCTCCAGGGCCAACCACAGCTGTGCCGTCCCTTGGCCAGAAGCAAAAAGAGCAAAGTAAAAGAGTTACTCTTCCAGATGAGCTGTAATATGATATGATATAATCTACATGTTATTTTATCCCATTTTACTTCAGTAACTTCCAGTAACCTAACTCGAGTAGCTTCTCTCACCCATGTCAAGGCTGAACCCTTACTATGGAATAGACATACTTCATGATACACTTTGCCTGGATGCTCACTCCCTACTGCCTGTAAAGATTGAGCTGTGCCCCCTTCTCAAATCCATGATTTTTTTCATCCAAAGGAAACCTGGATGAGTGGAAAAGGAGGAGTCGGGGTGTACTCCATTAGTTTCCTCAGTGGGTACAGTTAGGCTGCTGATCACCCTTTTGCCACAGCCTGGTCACAACTTATCCTGCGTCTAGGCTGAAGGGACATCTAGTGAAGAACCTGAGTGTGCCCCAAAACATACATACATACATATATATATATATGGTTTATGTGTTGGTTTGGTTTTTTTTGGTTTTTTTTTAACACACAATTTAGTCATGCACAACTAGTGACAGACAGTCTAATAGATGCCTACAACCACCTTTTCATAGACTGTAGAGAAGATGGAGCCAGACTTCTCAGAGGCCCACAGTGGAAGGATGAAAGGCAACAGAAAGAAGTTGGAACATGGGAAAGTCTGACTGAATATAGGATGTGTTTGGTTTTTGTTGGGGTTTTAATGTTGTTTGGGTTTTTTTGGGTTTTTTTTGTTTGTTTGTTTGTTTTTAAATATCATTATTATTTTAAAACCATGAAGGCAGTCACACTGGACCAGGGGCCTACAGAGGTTGTTGAGGAAATTCCATCCTTGGAAATGTTCAGAACTTGACTCAATACAGCCCTGAGCACCCTGCTGTAGCCAGAGCCACTTTGAGCAGCAGGCCGGACTAAATGGCCTCCAGAGGTCTCATCCAACATACATGATTCTACAAAATACTGTAAAGCTGTCTGTAAAGCATCTGAGTGATGTCTAAATTATGGGAGAATTTGATTTGAAATGGATAAAAACCGGTTTCTTTTGAAGCCAAACTGTCAAGTCCATGAACAGGCTTTGTATGCCTTAGTCAAATGATACAGACACTTTTGAAGAGATTTGTGTATAATGATGCAATTAGACTACAGGCTGGTGATTAACATCAGCACTGGAATTACCTCTCCTGGATAAAATTCAAAGACCACAATGTGCCAAGGCTTGATGAATTACAGCTTAACTAATCATATGCCAAAAGGATGGAAATGGCTCCGAGTATATGGAAAATTACCTCTTTCCTTGTGAACACACCAGCAGAGGGAAAACAAAAAATGCACAGTTCACAACATAACTTTTCTAAACACCCTCACAATGAACCTGGAAAATCCTAAAGTTCCTAAAGAATTACAAAGGGATTGCTTGTGGTGAACTCCAGTCAGTAGAGACCAATGTTCACTCTAAAAGCTGTGCCAGAAAAAAGCAGCTTTGCATATTTGACTGTCACCCTGTAATAGGAATTCGTTAAATCCACTTCCTTCCATCAAATTAAGTTGGAAGCATTTTCCCAAGTCTTATTTTTTATTTCAAGATTCAAAAAAATACATTTTTAATATAATGTCACACACTTGTGTCACTTACGATTAAGAAACACAGCTATGCAAAACCTGCTCCTTGAAGTATGTTCCTGTGATAGCAGTAGGAAAGCAACCTTCAGGCCTGAGCATCTGTACAAACAGAACAGGCTTATCTAGCGTTTGTGGAGACATATGAATTCTACTAGACAGCTATCCTTTTAATGCATTTGTTAGTAAGTACGGACCATGGAAACACAAGACACTAAATCTACTTTTTTTTTTTTATAGCTGGATGTTGGTTCTTGTGATCAGAGAAAAGCATTCCATGCCTTTTAGAGTGATATGTTGGACAATTAGGAGAGTGATCTCTGAAGGTAATTGAAATGGGTGCCATTCTGGGAAGCAGAAAACAACTGCTTCTGTGACATAAGAAACCCAAAGTTATTCCACGTGCCTAGAATAATATTTTGTCTGATATGCTGATGTTGCAGTATTTTACATGCTAAATCTCTGCCGTTCCACACCACAGAAAGCAATGCCAACATCTGAAAAAATAGTCTAGATATTTTCCTTTTTTTTTCCCCCCGGCCTTTTAAAGTTTGCCCTATCCTCAAATTATATTTCAAGCCAGTCTATAACAAAACTCGCAAGAGCTGAACTAATGCCTATGGTAGGTCACTTACCTGGATATTTCTCCAGTTCTTGCAGCTTAGACTCATTGATGTCTGTAGCAATGACTTGAGCTCCTTCTTTAGCAAAAGCCTGAAGAACACAAGAGAAGCAGTTTATATTTAGATATTCCAGATCTTACCAGAAATAAAATCTGTTTTCTTCTAATTTCCTTTTTGGCTTGAAATAAAAGTTGGCTGAAGGCAACTGATCTCTCACTTTTCATTCTGGGCATGTCAGGAAGTAATGGCCATCAATTACCACACATCCTGGGGACAACTAAGTAACTATAAATGATATAAGACAGACTTAAGATCTTTTGCTTAAAGTAAGGAATGTATGAGAACAGTAACCACACTAAGACAACTGGTATTATTATTGCCCTTATTAGCTGCATGTGCACTGGCAAGCACGTTACAAACACATAGGGCAAGAATTGTCTGTATTGTTGGATTTAAATGAAGTTACGGGATTTGATAGGTAAAGGCATGAGTCATAAGAAAGGAATGGTGCTATATAAACTTTATGAAAGTCCTCTGCATCCAAGTCATTGGAATAGAGCAATATTAGAAGAAGCATGACTTCGATACTTCACCAGAGATACTCCTTCCTTCTTGATGCTCCCCTCAAAACCCGCTTTCTCTGCATTGTGGTTATTGATAAATCAACAGCTACGCTAACACAGTAACCTCCATGTCAAAAGTATTCTGACGTCTCAGACTGTAGCCCCTTATCTTCAAAAGAAGTGTCTCAAGTGCAGCTTAAGATGATAGTGGCATTAAACATGCCAGCCTTCCATCACTTGTTGGGTATTTAAAAATTGAAATCATCAGGAAAATTACCTACTCCTTTGAGCATCTTAAAGAGAGTGCCAAGATCAGCAGTTTTCTGCGTTCTTAACTGTATGCATAAAAAACTAACTAGTCTGGCAAAAATCCTACTTACAGGAGCTTTTCCTGGCTTGTTGATTACACTATGGAGATAGAGATAGCTCTACTATGGAAGAAGGAAGTAGCAGAGGAAGAATAGGTCAAAAGGAATTAAAAGTTAACCAGAAAGTTAATACGTATGTTGAATTCTGTTTCAAAGTAATTAAATAAAACGTGTAAAGAATTTCTCACAGTTGCTCATTGTGAACAACGTTGTAGCTGTGCTGTTAGTATCACATAGACTTGGATACATCAACTATTAGTGTAGATAAAACATTTTGGCTCTCTGTAGGGGATCTTTGCAGTATCCAGCCTTACAGCGGGAAACATTCCCTCTATCCTCCTTATCGTCTCCCAGAACAATGAAAGGTACAGACAGCACAACCATATATCATTAGAAAAGCAGTTGTGGTTGTTCTTAAATCTTGTCCTTATCCTTGCCTAACATCACCTTTCAGAGCTGAAGACTTTTAGGAATTCAAACAGCACAAAGCATGCATGATACAGTACAGTGACTATATTATTCCCTGAATTTTTCAGCGGGTAGTTTTGGCTTCATCTATAGTTTAGTAATTCAATAACTTGTTTGGTGCAGGTGTCATTGGACAAGCTAGCATTAGAGACTTCGCTTAGGTACAGGAGAACAAACATTTTTCAACTTACTATAGCAGCTGCTCGTCCAATCCCCTGTGCTGCTGCAGACAGCAGAATGATCTTCCCATCAAGCCGACCCATACTTCTCACCTATGCAGACAGAAGAGGTCACAAAATCTTAAACAAAAACATGAACCAACAACACTCCCTGGGAAACAGATGCAAATGCATTCCAAAACTAGATCTACCTAGTCGTCTATTCCTCACAAACTACAAACTCATCAGCTTCCTAGATAGCAATAAATTCCACACAAAACCCTGGCCTTGGTGTCTGCTCTGAATTGCCTTCGGAATCTTCCGGCACAGCAGACTCCCAGCTCCAGCAAGGCAGGAGGGTGGGGGGAAGGAAGGCCTGTCCTGTCTCAGCTCTCTGGCGTCTTCTGCTCTCAGGGAGCTGCTGAGCATGCTTGGGGCAAGCGGTAGGGAACATCTAGGAGGTTCCCCCTTATTCAGTCTGGAGCAGCCAAAAAGCAAAACATAGCCCTCTTCTCTTCTGCCCAAGTACACACTTTCAAACGTTGTGTTATGTTTAAAGAAATACAGCATGTAAAGTTGCAGACAAACAAGTAAAAGCAAATACCACCCTTTCACTCCTATGGATTTTTGGTTATTTAAGGAGTAAGCTACTTAATAGGATGTTTCAAAGAACTGCCTAAAAAGTAAGGTCACTGTGTTCCAGTCAGAGTTCAGTATCTGGTGTTTGTTAACTGGGTTCCCAATAAGCAAAACTTTCTACACTGTTGCAATTCACAGAGCCAAATTTGTTTATGTAGCTATGAGTGTAGAAAGGTGTCCCAAAACCCCAAAGTCTGTAAATATATACATGAATCCAACATACTGAGTACTTCACGGAGAAGTTAAAGATGCCATAACCTCCCCTAGGTTACCAGCCAATGCCAACATCTAAAGATGCTCAAACCCATGCTGTGACTCAGATTACTGAGCTGATTTTAGTGTCCTACATCTTAAACCACATTATTCATTTCTCTGATTTTGACCAGAAATTCTGTTTTCTCAGCAGCTTTTCCTGACAAAAGTTGCAGCAAAACTACCGTTTCCCTGAAGGTTACAGATTCAAAAAAATCAGACTACTTCTGAAGCAGGTTAACTGAAAAAATCTTTCCGTTCTAATATAAAAAACATTCTCTTTTGATTTAAAGTCAGACTGAGTTACAGACTGCATTTCAAGACATTGGAACGTTTCACTGTAGTTTCCCCCCCATAACTGGGACACACACACACACACAAAGCTGGAAACAAAGCAGAAAAAAAAAGAACGCTCTCCTAAGCAAACAGTAGCTGAGATGCACCTAATTAGGGGAAAGCACAACACCTTAAAAAAAATAACTTTTCAGATTGGCTAGTAAAAAGACGTCTCTGGTTGCCTCTGATGGTAGGCTATATAAGGTTATATGAGACTGGGCCTGTCTTAGCATAACCTGTTTGCATTGACAGGTGAAAAATACCAAGTTACCCAAGCCAAATGAGACTACACACACAACTAGGTTGCACTGCCTCTCTAATGTATTGAGCTTTCCAAAATGCAACCCCTCAAACACAGAATTCTGGGAAAGGTTCTACTAAATCGTAACAAGTCCTGAGTATCTCAACAATGAGCTCAAAGTGCTCACTCAAGACAAAAGAAGCTCTTTCTGTCGTAACATACATCTTTTCAGTGAAAAAAACCCTGATCAGTCCAAGTACTTCCCCAGATCACCCCAACACTTCGGAAGCAAAATGCACTATAAATACATTTTTCAATCTAGCAAACAGTTTTTATGAACATTTGCCACACTGATTTTATGAAGCATTTAAAAATAAACATTAATATAGTCACTCACCAAGAGATCTCAAACAGCTTGTCGTGTTTACTGACCTTTGGACAAAAGGAAGTTTTATACTTTTTTTTTTCCGTTGTACTTGTGGGATTTGTAGTCTAACTAGTAAGTTTCTCTATATGAACGTAATTTCCTGTTGAAACATTGAGATGCTGCCATCTAGTGAAACTCAAGATTTTAAAAGTTTGATTTTCTCCTGCACAGGAAAGGACAAAAAAAGGATCACTAGCATCAGCTGTGCATTCTCCCTAAGGAAATCAAGAAATCAACTGGATTCCTGCTGAAAAAGGCCACAAACATGTTTTTCCCAAGCAATCTGTCTTTAGCAACATAAGCTATCAAATTCCAAACTAGGACAATACTTGCATGATGAATTTTGGTGTTTTTTGTTTTTTTTGTTAAACTGGTGATTTACTAACTTGTCTTTTTATATCTAGGGGTTTAACTTACATTTGTTAAGGCAGAGTTAATATCATCAGACTGGAAAATTCTAGGACAAACTAATTTAGTTACAAGCTCACACCAGACCTAAAGCTACCCTGATGGCGTTCTTAAGAATTTGGAGTCTTGCCTGAGCTTCAGTTGGGCAACAACTCCTCAACAAACCAACCCCAAAACCAACCAAAAACCCCACTACTCAAACACCAGCACTTTGCACTTACCGCTGTCGGGAAATAAATTTCTCCTGCGTACCTATGGCGGTGGTAAGAAAGATGACATTGCAGTGCTGAACTCAGGAATGACGTTCAGAACCTGTGTATTCTTGGCTAGCAGTATCTTTAAAAGCTTCCCAAAATACATTCCAGGTCAGAGATTTAGAGATAATACTTACAATTTCTTAGTAGTTACAGTAGTTGGCAGAGTTTTCAGCTATTTGAGGTAAAAAGATAGTTGGTTCTTTAATATAGAACCTCTCTGCAGAGAGGGACCTGGGACCTGTAGCTGAGGGCTACAAAGATGATCAAGGGACTTACGAAGGCACCTCTCTTATGAGGAAAGGCTGAGAGACCTGGGTCTGTTTAGTCTGGAGAAGAAAAGACTGAGAGGGGATCTCATCAATGCTTACAAATATCTAGAGGGTGGGTGGCAAGAGGATGGGGCCAGACTCTTCTCAGTGGTGCCCAGGGACAGGACAGGGGGCAATGGGCATAAACTGGAACACAGGAAACTGCATCTCAACATGAGGAAAAACTTCTTTCCTTAGAGGGTGACAGAGCACTGGAACAGGCTGCCCAGAGAGTTGGTGGAGTCTCCTTCTCTGGAGATATTCAAAACCTGCCCGGATACATTCCTGTCCAACCTGCTCTAGGTGAACCTAGAGTTGGACTAGATGATCTCCAAAGGTACCTTCCAGCCCCTACCATTCTGTGATCTCTGACATACCTCCATCAGGTAAATAATCCTTGTGTGACTTTTCCAATTCCATTAACTGCTGAATGCCCAGGTACACGTTTGGGTAACCCAAAATGGAGTACTCAAGAGCTCATTTAGAGCTTTATGCCTATAAAATAAGGATGATGCTTTTGATGTGATTATCTTTGTTAGGTATGACTTTCTCATCTCCGGATGATTTAATTTTTAATGGAGTAGATCCCAAGTTGAGTGCCAAATTTCTATTTAGTTAGCAGTGGAGGGCATGTGGCAAGGAAAGGGAGGAGAATCTATCTTTTAGACTTCAAACACCTCCTGACAGAGAAAGATTCACTTAAAAAAAAAAAAGAATTTAACAAAACACCAGTGACACAGACTTGTGCAACAGCAAACTTCTACACAAAGCAATTATTGCAAAATGTTGTAGACAACACAGACAAGAAGCATAAAATGATGGAAGTGGTGAGATCACTATAGGAGACAGTCTTTAGACACTGAATATTGTAATCAACATCCTTAGATAATAGCACAAGTGAAGTGACGAGTAAAAGTATTTTTAAATACTTAGCACATTAATGTTTATTGTCAAAACAAACCTTCTGATATAAAACATACAAAAAATAGGTCTCACAATGCAGATAGGCAAGCTAGTAAAATAGTCAGTCTTGCAGCCCTGATTGTCCAGTTTATTTTCAGTTCACTAGAGTAGCAGAAGTGTCAGGTCCATTGCTTATTATTCGAAAAAACCCAATACCCAACTTCAGACAGGAACCAGAAGTATATTGAAAGATGATGCAAATACAGTTACTCTCAGCACCATAATTGGCTGAGCTGCAGAAATAGCGTAAGGAGTTTAAGAGGAACCCTTGGTTGTGTGCCCTATAAACAGAAAATTAGTAACTTCAGTTGCAATGTCCAGATAGAGAGGTTAAAATTGTGGTGAAAATGCAGTTTCTGTGGACTTAGAGAAAGCATGGTGTAAAAACCATATGCTGAGAAACAAAAAAGTATAGTTCTTTCCAATTCAACAGCAGTCTGAACACACAAATATCGACCACCCAGAAGAGGGCTGTTTTAGGAATAACAGAATAAAAAGTTTAAGATTGAGAAGTTTCACAGTAGATCAGTTTGCAACCCATTCCTGTTTCTATTTTTTTCTTCAATACATTGGCTTTTTTCTTTGCCATCCGAAAAAAACCAAACAACCCACCAAAGTAGAACATCATCAGATTAGCAGGTTGTGGGCAACATGACTGCTTGTCCATTTGTCTTCTGTATTCCAGCTTTTCCAATTGCAGGAAATAGCAATTTCAAGACAGTAAGGGATTTGCATGCCACTGGAGCACAATTTGTGGAAGAGGCTGGTGGCTTTTGACCTGAAGCAATTATCTTTTGTATATGCAGATTCTGGCTGTAGCTACTGCAAAAGATAGCTTACAACAGAACACCTTTATTGGGCGACACAATCTGGGGCTTTATCTTTCTCTGAAGTTCCAAACCAGTGCTTAAGTTGTTCTTCTGTGGGCTCTATTCCTGGAGGTCGTGTACCTATACAGAAAACGAGAACATCAAAGTAACACTTAAACTTTCCCAGTTAGACAAGCAGTAGGAATACAGCAATTTGATCTTGACTAGCGTTTTAAATGTCAACTATCAAAGCTTGCCTCTGAGGAGCTTTGTG
This sequence comes from Anarhynchus alexandrinus, assembly GCA_008711295.1. Classification (NCBI taxonomy): domain Eukaryota; kingdom Metazoa; phylum Chordata; class Aves; order Charadriiformes; family Charadriidae; genus Anarhynchus; species Anarhynchus alexandrinus. Next base: position 6,374,770 of record VUYV01000022.1, on the reverse strand, counting down.
TTGCGAGGAAGTCTGTACTGTTACCAAGTTGGCCATCACAAGAAACAGCGATGAGTCATATTCTTTCAGAAGTCTACCATTGAAAACTGGCTAACTGTTCAACATCTTTGCTGGGGCCTTCTGAAAGTTTTTAGAAGCAAGTGTAATAATGAGGGCAGGAGCATTAATATGCCAGCGTAGATGACTAGGAGACTTCCCCAGAAGTTACCAGATAGCAGAAATCCTGAGCAGGGCTGAGGAACAGGAATTATCCAAACAGCTACTACTGCAGCTGGAGCCAGGCAGACTGGCAGATTCAACACCAGAGACTAAAGTCTACCATCGTAAAGAAGTTTAGAAAAAAGTTAACCAGCAGTTAACTTTGAATGTTTTGCCAAAAGTCTGTGCTTAACCAATGCAAAGTTAAAAAGCAAAAAATTTTAGAGCATTGGCTATCTAGTAATGATATTCTCCTAATTCACTTTTTAAAGTCAGTCATCAACACTTCCACTGCAGCAAAGGAAAAAGTTTGTATAACCTTCAGGGGGTGAAGGACTCATTTAAGTATTCAGGTTCTGTAGAGCATATATAATCTTCATGGCTGCAGCTGGTCAGCCCTTCAACAGTCAGCTGACTAACCATTCAAGAAAATTGTGTTATTGTGCAAGTTTCAGGTCTGAATATAGGAAGTACAGAGCATTTACCCTCAACTCACAGACCACCCCTTATATTTTGCCTCTCAAAATCTTTATAGGACAACACCACTGCATTACATACCTGCTATCATACCCAAGCTGGAATTATCAAAGAAATTTGTTGGACAAGTCAGTGGCAGAGGCTTTGATAAGTTCTGAGCGACAATTTCCTGAGAAACAGGTTCCTTGGAAGGTGAAGGCGTTTGCTCTTTAAGGGAATGTGACACTGTCTTCCTTGGAGACCTTGGTACTGCGTCTCGAGAGGTTTCTCTTGTGGATCGTTCTTTCCATTTTAGTGCTCTTTCTTTCCATTTTCTAAGTTCCTCTTTCAGTTGAAGCTCATTACTGAAAAGAAAACAAACCCCCAGAATTTAATTAAGAAAAATTTAAAGTAGTTCCTTTAAATAAGGAAAAATTCCTCACAACAGACGGTTCCTGTATCCTCAGGCAACATACCACAGACATGGCAATGCAAGACCATATCTATGTATCTTGCTTTCAGAGACGCAATTTCTTTTTATTTTTTTATGCTACAATTCTTTCCAACATACAATTGCAGTGTATCTTCTAGCATTTAAAAAATTCTTTTGAAACTGAAATTGCTTTCTTTCATAAGTCATAGATATATATATAAACAATAAGTCACTAGCTTTAAATAAAAGTTTTTTATGTGAAAGAATCTAGCAAATCTAAAATTAATAATAATTACTCACTTCTATAGGTCTCCCAGAAAGAAACGCTAATAACATACATAGTTAAATAGCAACAAATGATTTGACGTATTGCTGATAAACTTTCTACTTACCTTAGTATAAGGTCATTTTGTTTCTTCAGGTGCAAGTTCTCTTTCTGCAGCTTTGCTTGTTCAGATTTTAGAACAAGTATTTGCGTGCTCTGCACAATACCACTGCCACCACCACAAGTAAGGGGTATTTGGGATTGCTGAGGAGTTTCTTTTTCCAGTACTGCTAGAAAACAGTTTTATGTGGATGTGTGAGTTATTTGGATAGTGCTTAAATTTAAACCCAAGCCAATATATTTTTTAGCCTATTCCTTCCTATGGTCTTATATGTAAGACCTTACTAGGTTACAAGTGCTGCTACAACAGCTGTTCTTTTTTTATACACAAACACACCTCCCAGTATTCACACTGATATTAAGAAACTTAAGAGTCTTCACTGGGCCATTTACAGTTAAAAGTTATAGTTTCAGGTATGTCATAATTCTGATTAGAACTAGCTATTCATATGTGAAGTCAGTCAAGGAAAAAATGGTAACATGAGCTACTACAACTGCAGCTTACCCCACCACAAGTGCAAACATGGCAGGAGAAATAAACACAAGAACCACTGCGATTCTAATGCAGTGTATGCACAGCTAACATATTTTACTTTCCATTTTGTCTTCCACAGCACTCAATCCTCCTTGTACCCTTTGAGGTAAGTGGCCTGCATCTCAATCTGGACTTTAATCATATAACTTTAAAACTGAATGTTTAACATGAAAGAGTGCCATATATTTATCTTGACTTTACCAGTAACATCTTGGTCTTGCTGTACTCTTCTAAGTTCTTCTTTTAGCTTTCTTAACTGTTGTTCTTTGTGTTCTGCAAGAGCTTTATAATTAGCAAGTCTATATTGGGCGGGAAAAGAGGAAGGAAAAAAAAAGAAACCCTCAGTTTAATAGTTTACAGTTGCAGGACAGCTAGGTTGATTTCCAAGTGAGCTATCAAATACAAACATACCCAAGTTATATAGGTAAAACTACATAAACATGATTGTCAGTTAAATTTTAGGTAAAGTGAGGAAAATCAGAATTATTCTCTCTGTATCCCTTCTCTCCAGTGAACTAGAGAGCGATTTCAATTACTGCTTTCCCCTCACCTTCTTTTGACAGGACAGTTACTTCATTTATGGCTGAACATGGGTTGGTTGAGAAATTTTGGTGGGTGTATAGGGAAGGAGTTTTGTAATCAACTCGAGATGCATATGGTTTTTATTTTCTCTAGAATCTAGCTACAATAAAAACCTAGGACACCTAAAGCTGAATGCTTACTTCTTATTCTGTGGAAAAAATAAGCAGAAATGTAGAAGCTAAGAACTAAGTATCTGAAAACTGTAACAAGGTCAAATTTGAACTTACTGCATATCAAAAGAGTTGGACTGTTTCATTCTTTCCATATCATATTTTACCAATTGTGTTTTGAGATGATCAATTTCTTCTTTGTACAACTCAGCACCTTTATCTAATTTTGCCTGAAAATAAAATAAGAGATTTAGTATGAAGAAAGGTTTGTTACTTAGCAATGACCTTAAGGGTTGCTTATTTATATCTTTATTATGATCTGCTAGATTTTGCAGGACAAGACGGGAGCAGAAGTTATTTTGGAGTAAGAACGCCCACATTACCAACTAGCACTATAGTATTAGTTGGTATCCTAACTCTGGTGCATCACATGCAATCATGTTTTAGCAACATTTGCTGACTTGTTTGCAGATCTAAGTCTGGGAATTTTGAACTAGTATGCAAATGTATTACATAGAAAAACAGCTCATGCTTCAATTTCAAAATTAAATTTTTTTAGAATGTTTCAGAAATGCATCATGTAGAAGTGATAAATTTAGCTTCTAATATCATAATGCGGGTCCTAAATTTTGTCTTTGAAGGCTGCATTGGTAGAATGTGAAACCGCACGCTAAACAGGTGAGTTGAGTGTTCTACCCCAAGAATGCCATAAAGAACAATAAATTGACTTTAGAGAGCTGTTTAATCTACAGCTGTTCTCAAGCATGTTCCCACTTTCTCTCTGAGATCATTGCCCTGAGAAGTTTTGGAAGCTCCATCCCTGGAGATGTTTAAGGTCAGGCTGGGTGTGGCTTTGAGCAACCTGGTCTAGTGGAAGGTGTCCCTGGCCGTGGCAGGGGAGTTGGAACTTGATGATCTTCAAGGTCCCTTCCAACCTAAACCATTCTATGATTCTATGTTCTATGAGAAGAGTAAAGTATTTTGTTCATACCTGGAGACTCTGATTCTCTGTTAAGGCAGTTCTGAGGAACTTCTCGGTCTCATTCAGTTTGTCTTGCAGTTGGGTGAGCTCACTTGTCTCAGTTTTCATTCTTATCTGTGCTTGTAACTTGTTTATCCTGTCATCTTTTTCTTTGACATTTTTTCCTACTTCATTTATTACATTTTCCAGCTTCTGAATTTTTACTTCCATAGCCTATTGAGATATATCAATCAGTTATGAGTAGCTATGCCAGGAGACATAACAGTAACAGCACATGGTCATATTCTTAATAAAAACAAAAAACCCCAAACACCACACACACAAAAAATTCCACTCTATAGGCTCTGTGGCAACCCTTGGTGTCTACCTCACTGTTGTGTGTCACTTTTTAGTATTCTGGAACACTCAAGTCTAAGAAAAAAAAAAGTGCTTTGAACAAGGGTAACTGTGACATTAGAAGAATAGGACAGAGAAAATGATCCCTCAATTCATAGGATTAAAGACAATTCTTCTCCAGCTTCCAGTTTGACATAGTGAATACCATATACTTAAAGGAAACATCAAGAGTCACACTATCAAAATCAATACTTGAAGAACAAATGGGAAAATTTCATATGGATTTCTAAACTGACATCTATTTGCATACAGAAATCAAGCAATTAAAATAATCACATTACAGGCAAGAACTCAAACTTTCACTTTGAGAATAAAAAACATACAAAAATAAAGTGCAATCTGGGCCAGTGTATTGTGTGGCACAGATTTACAGTTGCCATCAGTCTTTATTTTCTTTCCAGTTTGAAATTCTCTCACTTAGAAAACAAGCATCAAAGAAGTTTTCTTTAGAAACAAATATTGGTACCTTTACATCTTGTTCTGCAGCCTTTAATTTGTTATGAAGCCTGTAGTTTTCTTCTTCTAAAAGAAGACTGGCAGAGCCACCAGGGGCCCGTTGCTCTTTAAGAGAGTTTAGCTCCTGAAGCAGCTCTTCACTTTTCTCTTTTCTCTGTTGCAATTCAACATCAGCATTTTTACAATAATTGGCAGTTCTAGCATCCAGCTCTGAAGAAAGTTGAAGGAGTATCTGAAAATAAGTAGTGTCATAAAGATAAACTTCAAATAATATTTGAATGAGCTAGAAATAAGGTAAGTGAAGAAACAGGAAGTATCTTGGCCTGTATTAATTTCACATTCTTGTTTCAGTGTCCCATTTGAAGATGCTTGCAACCAGAAAGGGAACCACTAACAACAGTCTGGTTTCATCCCCAAAAGAGGGGGAGGCAGAAGGAGGCAAGAGAAGACTGCAAATTTACCGGTATTTCTGCATTAACTCAAACACACACTAACATTACAGAAACAAAGGAACTATACTGGAAAGACTTCTTGGATGTCAGGAACAGAAAGAAACACAATTATTCGCAGTTTTGGCTAGAATGTATTCACTGACTAAAGTAAGTGAAACCATTTGAGAGAAAACATACATATTGGACTATTCTAGAAACCCATATGCTTAACATGTCAGACAAAGAAAAACTTCACACTTGTCAGGAAATAACAGTGTTATACTAGATTTATTTTTGTTTGTTTGGTAAAAGCTTTGATTCACATAATGTCTGTCTGGGAATTCTTCCAAAAAGCCTGCCAACATTGGGAAATCTTGAAGTCATCAAGACTGGCTATTGAGTCTACAGAAGAAACTTCAAATAGTCTACACTTAACGGGACAGAACTGTGTCACAACATTGGGGGAAGGAGGGGGATGAGCTCTTCATACTTCAGAGCCATACTAGCTGAAGGAATAGTAGTATAAACAGACCAGGAACTTCCAGGATACACTTGTTTGGAAAACTGTTCCTAACAACTAATCAGAAGGTAGTGGATTTCCTCCTATAAGCTGTTTTTTTGAGGAATGTTCAGTACATTTAATCAGAGAGATGAAATCTCATGAAATACTGTTCATAGTGCACTTAAACCCTGTAAAACACTTGGTCTTTTTTTCCCCAAAGGGGGCAAAAGGTAAGGAGGAAAGAGAGAAAGGAAGGCTGAACCACCTCTGGAATAACTTGACTTTCTGAAGTTAGAAAAGGTGCAAGAATATAAATTACAATTCAGTTTTAAAAATGGGTAAAGTAGTTTTGATAAAGTTGGCTTGAAGAGCACAAACAATCTTGTGGGCATAAATCCTGAAGAAAGTAATTGTATCAGGCTGCCAAGTTCTGCAAGCAAAGCTATATAACAATTTTGAACCTACAGTTTCCAGAATTCCATCTAATAAAAATGCAAACACCACCCTTCATCCCCTTACCCCGCCTTTATTGCCCAGAAAGTCTTTTACAGAGAAATTTTCCAAGTTTGGATGCACGAGGAAAGTATTTAAAAATCTCCTTCTAAGTATTCCTACATCTTACACTTAAGTATGAATATAGTAAGTGCTGATAATAACAAATAATCTTTAAATAGCCTTTTTTTTTGTGTTTTGTTTCAATCAGATTAGAGGCATTTACAGAGTGCTTACACAAAATACATTTCTGATTAAAGATTTCTCTTTACCTTTACTTTAGGAGTCCAGTAGTTAATGACTTGCAAAAGCCTTTCGCTATCTTTCTTTAACTCTTCTTTAAGTTCCTCTGCATCACAGGGAGTTGCTGAACGAGCTTCCCAGAACTGTGTTGTTTCTTTTCTAGCACTTTCTTCCTGCTGTAACTCTGCCTCTATGCTGAGAAGTTCGCTTTCCATTTCTGATACATCTTTGAGAAGACTCTTTAAAAAAAGAGGGAACTCAAGTTTAAATATTGCTCTGACAACTACATGTCTAAATATACATTTTGCCCTCTTTGCTATCAGTATTTGCAGGAAGTTTGTTTTAGCATCCAATTATCCTATGAATGGAATTTCACTATACTTTAATTATACCCTGTCGGGAAAATGAGGAGACAATTTACATTCCAGAGGCAGGTGGGAAGGGAAGAAAATACGCATGTTAGTAAAACTTTATCTCATTATTTTAAAAGTCATCTTGGTATCAGGCAGTACATACTTTACAGGGCAAATAACATTCCCACTATTATGTAATCTAATAATTTCACTTTGAGCCACTTTATAAAACAGAATCTTCATGTTATAGAATTAGTAGCACCAAAAAACCAAATTCTTACCTCCTCTTAAGTGAAGTGTTAAGAGATAAAAGCAGTGCCATTAGATTAGTACCCCCACATTACCCCATGCTTTGAAATACGCAAGTCTTTGTCTGAAATTTGTTTCAAATGCTACCTCTGCATCCAAGTGGAAACTCTGCAACACTTTGCTGATGTTGAACTCTTGAGAAGATATTTCATTCTGGTCCAAATAAGATTTCCTGAGACACTGAATCTGAGCTCGTAGCTGATCTTGTTTTCTCTTTTCCTCAAGCAATTCCATTTCATACTTGTTAACAGTAGTATGATATTCTCTTTTCTTCAAGCAAACACGACTGAACAGAAACTATTGTAGAAACACAGGATATATCAGTGAGTATGTTTTAAAACAGTACCTTGCATCCAGCTAAAATTCTGTATTTTATAATTCAGTGTCTCTACTCTCCTAGTCCATAGGTGTCCAGGACAACTAAAACATGACTAAGAAAATTAAGGTCACACGTGCTGCATAGTGGTGGCATATAAAACTCTAAGCTGGGTCAGCATTTCTAAAGTATGCTATTTTTTGTAGACTTCTAAAAAGGCCAAAAAGTCTAAAAGGCTCTAGACAGCCTCCCATGAATCTAGACTTTGAAAAGCAAAGTATTCTTTGTTGTATTTATTTTCTTAGACTTGTGAAAAGTACAGATGATCTACAAGAATAATATCACCATGCTGAGATCACTACATCAATTTTGAACATCTTTAAGCATAAAAGTTGAAAGGCATCTATGGGAAAAAAAGAAAAATATCAAAACCTAAAAAGCCTAAGTGAAGTTATGAAATAAGGCTCTTTAGAATACCTGGTAAACTTTTTAGCTAATGGATATTTATAGAGACGAGTGACTCTCAGGATCATATCTAGTATTTTTTTATATACTGGACATGAACTTTGCCCTGTCAAGGCCTGCCCCCCCTCCCCAACAAAGAACCCAAACCTTAACATTTCAAGGTAAATGAAGAAACAGAAAAAAATTTATGCAAAAGCACAGTAAACAAGATGGTAACAGGAATACTTTCCCAATCCCCCTTAGCTTTTTCCTCTGATAATTGGAATCAGTTTCTCCACTGAACTACGCATTGGGGAAGTCTGCAAGGGTACAGAAGTTATCAAACTACTTGGGTAGTTTTGCAGAGTAAACGTGCATCTCCAAGGCATCTTGCACGTCTCCTTCCCCAACAATAAAATACATACTTAGGGGCCCATAATTTGATTTGTCAAGTAATTTCTTTTCCCAATTAAAATGGATTAATATCAGTGAAATAATACTGTGCAGAGCAGCTGAACTACAGTCAAAAACTAAGGTTGATTAACTTAAATAGTTCCAGTTTTCCAAGACTGTAAAGCACTTACTGTCACTTTGTTTTCCACAAGATATGCATTCACAAAAAACCCAAAGTTAGAGTGTATAGAATTCCCACTGTTAATGTTGACAGCTTACTAAAAAAAAAACCAACAAAACCAAACCAAAGCAATATGAAGCATCCACGTATTCAGCATCTTAAGTTGGTACCTTCAGTTTGTTCAATAAACTCTGGAGATGACTGTTTATTTTCTCGTTTTCAGTTTGAAGTCTTTTGACTTGTTTACTCTGTTCTGATGAAAGCTGAGTCAATATCACAGCTATCAGTGCTTTCTGACTATTCAGTTCATTCTTTAGATTAAGAGACACTGCAGAGAGGCATTCATATCTCTTCCCCATATTTGGGAATTTCTCGAGAAGCTCCTAAATGCAAGTGAAACAGATTCAGTCAGTCACAACAAGGTTCACAGATTTGCCAGCTGGGCTGCCCTCAGGATGGGCTCCCAAGTTGATCTGTTTCATCCTTTGTTGGAAGAAAGGGATCATGAAATTGTTCCTAGCACTCTGCCATAAAGCGGGAGATGTGATCAAGCAGTGAGCAGGCTGAGAAATGCTATAGGCTTCAGGGCACTCCCAGTAAACTGCAACTCAAGTATCACATATGAAGCTAGGTTATATATTTTAAAGCAAGAATAAAACTTCCTAGGCATACTGCCTCCATCTTTGGTTCTTAGTTGAAAGAAGCAGGATTCACAAATTTAACTTTTTGCTCTACAGTAAAAAAACTAACTGTCCCCTGTGTCCAGGAGGAAGCAACATATCCCCTGTGTCCAACACGAGCAGGTACAAGATACTTGAAAAAATTGCACAGGAAACAAGCAGACAACATCTTACCTATTACAAAAGTCAGAAGGGGAGAGTGTCATTAAAAGGGATCAACTGATGTTGTTTACTTCCCTCATTATTAGCTCCCTACTGCTAATGTAGGCTAGAAAGACAGTGTGAATGGAGAAAGCCACACATAAGGGACCAAATTGCAGAAATCAGTTATCACTGTTGGTGTTAACTGAAGAAGCAGTCAGGGGTTTTCTAGCATGAATAGAATGATGTCCAAATCTGTTGCACAGATGTACAGACTGCAGTGCAATGGTCATCTTTAAAATGTTTCATACATATTCATAAATCTTTGCTTATTTAGGCTTTCAGTAGGTTAGTAGTACTTCTCACATCTGTGAGAAAGTATACTCAGGATAGTTAATTAAGAAAAGCTCTAAGGAATTACAGGAGCTTCCTATTTTGAGGAGAGAAGCTATTTAATGAAACTATTTTATTGGAAACCAATTTATTTTTGATGGGGAGTTATAGAAGGGAGGACCTAGGGGGGATTTTGCAAAAAGCAAAATGGTAAAGGTGCTTCTAGTTATTTTCATTGGGGTGGCTGGACAGAATAAAATCAAGCAAGATATCTCAACTGAGAAGTTCATTTTAACATTCTCAGAACAGGATGCATGGCCACTGAACAGCAACAGCAAAATCAAACGATCCCATGGTTTGCAGCATCTTAGCAAGATACACAAACAATTTTATGGATTATACACAGAAGCAAGGTTTATGCTCCAGAACAAGTGGTATTGAGGTTTTGCATGCATTCTTAAAATAAGCAGAGAAGTAAGTTTACCTTAATTTTCAAGGTTATTTCCTCTAGGCTGTCATCAACCATCTGCTCTGCATTATCCAGTGGATTCACCTGAATGGACACATCATTCAAGCTTCTCTGCTTCAGTTGGTCTAGAGCACATTCCAGTTTTGCATTTGTTTCAACACACTAAAATAAAAGCATATGTATTTAAGTACCATTCAAGAAGAGAAGTGATGAATAACTTAAGTATGCAACTTGCAACACCAACCATCTCGGATTTTTTTTGCAATTCTGTCTTGAGCTGGTCCCGCTCAGACCTGACATCCTGGAGAAGTTTTTGTAGCTCATCTTTTTCTCGATTAATCAATGAGATTTGTTCTTTAAGTTGGGAAGAGTGACTAGTTCTTTCAGCCAATAACTGGTCTTTTTCACATGATACAGTATTTAGTGTCTCAGTTAACTGTTGAATCTATAATAAATAGTGAAGAAAAAATAATTATGATTTGGTCCTGGTCTATATACTCCCCTATGAAATACTCAAATCCGTTGTGTTAAATACAATTTCTAATAACTCTAAAATTACACTAACAGCAAGAGAAGTTTAAAAATAATTTTGGTGTTCTAATCACTCAGAAATAGAAATTAAAAGGAAGAGGAATAGCATTACACCCAGAGAACTCTACTTTAGTCAGCTTGGGTCTTCAGTAAAGCAAGAGGAAACAAACAAAAAGGCAGTCAACATATATCCACATCACAAGAAAATGAAAAGAAATAGAGTATTAGCATGAGAGATGGGCAATGCAATTGTCTATCTGCTTTAATGAACAGAACAGTAACACATTTGCTAATCTGAAGCAATCCTTAATTACACTTTTTGAGCCACAGACAGGAAAAATTTGACAGGTGAAAAGTGGAGAAGTGAAAACTGCGAAAAGACTGAGTTGGCAAAAGCTAAGTGCAAGACATTCCAAATAACAGATAGAGTTTGAAAGTCTGCAGAACACCAAGGATTCCAAATCCATGTAGGTTCACACTGACTACACAGTGCCTTTTAAAGTCTGAAAAAGTACATGTACAATTATGACTATTATATTAAGCCCGCACATATTGGATAAATCAGTGTCCATTCCACTGGAGTGACCAACCCAGCTGGTTATGAGGCTGAGGATGTTACTTCTAAATATCACTAAAGGAACTTGTACAAAATCCTTTGCCCATGCTCATTCTTGTTTAGCACCCATGCAAATGATGTGCTGAGAATTAAATAGGATTTGTCTTGAGCAGAAATTTAGCACATTAGTGATAAAACGTCAGAAAACAGAATTGCAGAATAGCTACTAAAAGCAAGACTCCTCACCTTGTTTGTTAGGCTGTCCTCCAAAATCTCTGACCGCCTCTGTACCTTTAAAAAGTGTTCTTCCCTTTCTTCTGCTTTGATCTTCTCATTGCTGAGGAGTTCCTGTTGCCACTTCAATTCCTTTTCAGTTTCCAGAATCTGGATTAAAAATAAAGCCACAAATAAAAAATTAAGTTCCCAGATAGCATGTGAATCTACCTCTCAAACACCAGGCCATTCAGTACTCCAGAGGAGTCAAAATACTTGGTACAAAAAAACCCTGCTTTAGTTTGAGTACGAGAAATTTCAAATTTTGTCTTTGAAAGTTACTCCTTTCACGAAGCAAAGCCTGCCAACTAGCATATTGATAAATCCTTAGTAATGAAAAAATTAGAGAAAGTATGCTAAAAACGTGCTTGGACATATTATCTGTGTAAAAAAGGATTGTAGAAGAGTAACAAAGCAGAGATGTTATCTGAGTAGGGTTCACATCAAGTACTACCTAGAAATTACTTAAAACAATTTTATGAGTTGGACTGTTTGTCAGAGTGCTGTTATCTTTGATAACTTATTATAGAACTAGCATTCCTTCCACTAAACCTCTGAATTTCCAGTGAAGTTGAAGTTTTGCAGCAAGACAATTGATACTCAAAACCAGGTGAACTAGAAGATATTGGAAGTGAGAGTAAGAAGATTCTCCTCCCACCTTAGATTTGAATTAGTTACAGGTTTTTGAAGTGATTACTCAATATCTGAACAAGGACTGCTGCTCAATGGATACTACCCGATTCACTTGTCTTCACTGTTGTGACTATATGCCTCATCCAGAAGAGAAACAGAGGTGTCAGTATTTGTCAGCTTTAATTTCAAAACTTTGGAGGTCAACTACAAAACATACCATTTTATCAAATTCATTAAAAAAATACCTGCTAAGTGTTTTGGTAATGAAACCCGTGTATTTGCTGGTTCCTCATTTATTCATAAATAAAGCAGCCTCAGATAACATTTTTTAAAAAAATTACATACATCTTTAAATACCACTCCACAAGACAGAAGTGAAAGCATGCCAATATTCTTCAGTCTGGGTATATAACATTGATACTTGTAAGATATTTTTCAAGACAGCTTCAAGAATTAGCCATCTTCCTCTACCAAGCATTTAGTTATTATACATATATTAATGTGTAATATTATATATACATATATAAAAATAGTTATCTATATTATCCAAGATAAAATACCTTATCAACACTCTCCTGTAGGTTAATTTCCAGTTTGTTCTTCTCTTCTCGAATATCTTCCAGCATTTCCTGGAGCTGATCTCTCTCCTGTGCTAACAAATCACACTGTTTCTGCAGCTGTGGAAGATTACTGCTTTCACTCTCAGCCTTTTTTTTCAGTTCTCCCAGCAGCTGGTGCCTTTCCTTAGTTACCAAATCTAAGTCCTCTTTCAACTTGACTACCTATTAAAAAATATTTTTGAAAGCATACAATCAACACAGACCTATTAGCAAAAACCCCTCCTCTGCTGCTAAATTGTAGCATGACACCATCTATTGGACCAATAAAGAAAAAATTATCATGGGTAAATACCTGTCATTCTAATGAGTCGTTGAGGGGACATCCTCCAAATTATTTCCAAGAGTTTCTTATTACTGTACTTACCTTTTCTTTCAGTTTGTTTATTTCTTCATTTAGTTTTTCTTCAGTGATTTGCAATTTCTCTTCTCCATTTGCTAGCATGTTCTTCTGGATATCAGCTTGCTCTTTCTGATGTTTTAGTTCTTCCTGTAGATTTTCCATTTCTGTCAGAACTTTTAAGGACTGCAAAACAAAGTATGACGTGGATGTTCACTCAGTATAGCTAAGTTTTGCTTATCAGAAATTAAGAATGATAAGTCAAAGCATTTGAGTGTCTAGGAAAGAACTATCAGAATAATCATTTTTTTACTTTAAAAAAAGCCTGTTGTCATTCCCCCATGCCGAGTTTAAGAACTCCAAAGGAAGACAGTCTTTAGAAGTAGTTTGGGGGGGAGGGGGAAGCAGGGCAGCAAAAGAGGAGGGGGATGGAGAGAAGTTAAAAGTAAAGAAGAAAGGGAAAAATGTTGTGGGGGGAACAGATAATGTAAGTCATTATTAAAAAAACACAACCAGAACATCCTAACATGAAATATACTCTTATTCTTGTGGCAACTGCCACCAGTTACATGAACTATTTGTCTAATTGTTTAGTAGCAAGATGCAAATCTAAAAATAAAGATTTGATAATCCTAGTTTGCCGATTTTTGTTTTTAAATTAGCTAGTCTATACATACTTAAGAGATCAGTGGTTGTACCCAAGGTTTGCTAAAATTCATATGAAAGCTTTTTCTTAAAATAATTTGAAGAGCTTATCTCAAAAAAATAATTACCAGACTTCTTTTTAACTTTAGAAATTATCAGCTTGATTTTTGTTAACTATGTTATCAGAACAAATTTGTCTGAAATGCAATGTCAACATAAGCACACTTTTCATGCAAATACTTGGAATATTGATGTCTCTAATCTGACAGAAAATAAGACATCAGAGCAAGGAGAAATAGGATAGCTAATCAGTTTCTTTTCTGGGTTTAGCTTTCTCTTCATCAATCCAGAATGAGCTGAGTGGTAGGAGAATTTAGCCCTTAGATATCAGTAAAGCTGGATTACCTCTACTGTTCAGTGCTAAATGCAAAGACACTGTAAATTAAAGATGTAACAGGAACTTGCGGAGTGTTTGTCCAGCAGGTAGTAGGCAACTGTGTCTAAACCCAGAGTGTGACAGTGACTAGAAGGGCAGGAAAAGGGTAGAGGGAAGAAAAAAATACTACAGACAGATCCCAAAATCCAGATTGCATTAGTAAACTAAAGTTTTAGTTTACTGCTGCTATAAACAAGTGAAGGGAGAGGAAGAGATACTGAGTAGCAGAAGGCTTTGTGACCAAAATAATTCAGAGTTGTACAACCTGCCTTTAAAACAATTAAAGATATTTTATACATACTCTCTCCTTGCTTTCCCGACAGTCAGCCTCTAACTGATCTCTTTCTGCTTTATAAGTCTCTACTATCTGCCGTAGCTCATCTTTTTCCTGAGTAAGTAAAGTGATTTTCTCAAGCTGCTGACAGATATGCTCATTCATCGTTCTTTCAATTTGTTCTTTTTCTGCCAGTAGCTTGCCATATTCAGAAGAGACACGAGTCAGGTTTTCAGTTACTTCATTCAGCTGAAAGAACAAATAACCAGTATTAATATTTCTAATTATCTCTAACATAGGTAGAAGTAATTTGATAGTTTGGAAAAAATCCAGTAACATTCCAATTTATTAAATTTTGTTGTCCTGGTAATTAGGTTCTGATTTAAGAAGACATAGTACTTGTAACTGTATTATTTTACAGAATACACCTCCATTAGTTTACCGCTATAGTAAGCAAAGAAATATGTAACAATTTTGCTTAAAAATCAAATTTCAGTGCTTCTGTCTCATTGGTAGACAAATGTGAATATTTCAAAACATACAGGTTATTATAATTCCATAAAAATCACTGCATTGCTGAATCCACAGCAATAATGCTTGTTAGAATCAAGCCTATATGTCTTCTAAAAGTCACAATAGCTTTAGATATGACAATAATAATTAGATAAGAAATTTATAATAGTGCAGCAAGTTGAAGAATGAGCTAAACTGCCTTTTCATTGATCAAGTATCTTCAGAGTTACATAGGTAAAAGATATCGGATGAGAATTTTAAGTTTTAAAACTTAGAAAATTCATTGAGGTCAAAGAGCAGTATTGATTCTCAGTAATATTCCATCATTCAGCACTAAGGCATGTTTAGTTATAAGTAAGGGTTGTAGCTTGCAGGTCAAGTTGCATTTGATTATCTTTTCACTGCCTGTTTCTATGGAATTCTTTCAAGAAGCGGTATAGGAAAAAAAAGAAGATGGGAAAAACTTTTAATTAAGTTTCATTATTACATGTACTGAACCCTTACAAACTGAAGTCTGCAGAGGACATGGGTTGCCAATCCTGACAGAATATTTAGTTTACTTGACAAAACTGCATCTGACCTTCTGCTGCAGTTCATCAGTTTTTTCCTTCAATGCCTCCTGTGCTTTCAAGAGTTGATTTTCTTTCTCTGAAATACTTCCTTTCAGCTCCACAATAGTTTCCTGATGTTGTCTGAGAGAGTTATGAGCACATCTCAACTCTTCCTGCATCTGTGAATTCTTTGGACACAACACAGTTAAAAGTACATTAACACCCAAACAACACTTCCAAAGGTTAAGACAAGTTTACTAAAGCTGTTATCCTAAACAAATAGGACTATTTTTCTTACCATGCTAATTGTCTCTTGTATAGTTTCTCTTAGCTGGTCTCTCTCGCTTTGGACATTCTCCAGTTGCATTTTAAGATTATCATCTCCTGTTTTTGTCAGGCTGCTCACTTCCTGACAGTCATGCAATTTTGGAATAAAATCTGTTCTCCCCATATTTTCAGATTCTCTTTGACATTCATTGGCCTTCACTTCCTCCATTTCACACATTTTCCTTTGTGCCTGGCTCAGCTCTTCTCTCAGAAGAAATAATTCTTGCTCAATAGATTTTTCTTGAATCTGTGGTATCTATTTTATACAGAGATAGAAGTCAACATATTTGGGGAAGCAGCTTTAAGAGAAACATATCTGGTCTTTGACAGGTTGAATATATAAAACAAAAAGAAGCAAGAAATTTTAGAGCGATTTGTATTTTTTTTAAATAAGATTTGACTGAACTCAATAGGCAATTAAAGTTCCTTGAAATGAAAGACATGCAAAAGTAAAATTTGAAGTTAGGACTTCAGAACAAGTTACCAGGAATAGAACTTCACTGCTACAGTTTAAGCCTGAGGAGGATAAAAAAAACCCCAAACAAAAAACCCAACAACAGACCCCATCCCCCGCAAACCAAACTACAGAGACTTTATCCATATTTGTAGTCTCAACAATAGGTAATAATGGTGTGTAGGCAATTATTTCCTTGAAATTTTTCCACTCCCCCAATGAATATTAAAATATATGCACATACTTTACTTTTTTCAAAGTGTACATATATACACTTTGTAAGTATACATATAACACACATGCAATCAGCATGTCCCATTATGGAAAATATTGGCTGCAATGTCCCTTATACACTGCCAGGAAAAAAAAGTCAGTTCTATCTATGCTTTGAAAAAGCAGAACCACCCTTTCTAGATGAGCACTTTTTAGCTTCAACTACTTAATTATAGAACCATGTCTCTGGGCAGACCAACTCAGAACATCACCATCCTGTATCAAGTTAAAGTTCTATTTACAGGAAAAATGTGTGTCATAACCTACTGATAGTTGCCCATATACTTGAAATATATTCCAACCCATATTGTTGTAAACAATAATAATCCTGGTGTTTAATGGTCTGCAGTCAAGTACCAGGACCCTTTTCTCCAGTTTGTTTTGCAAATTATTTTCACTCAAGTTTAAATAAGCATGCTTTCCATTACAGCCTTAGCATAATTACCGAAGTTCCTTCCCCATACTCTTCTTTGTTCAGCTTATCCTGCAATGAATTGTTCTCTTGCGTAAGGAAAAAGATTTGTTCCTTTAGTGCCTGAAGCTGATCACTTTCTCTGGAGTTATTTTCTGATTTTGCTTCAGCAAGCTGGTCTCTCTCTGATGTAACGATTTTGATTTCTTCTGTCATTTGTGATATCTATAAAAAAAATGTGCAGAGACAGTATTTCTTTCAATTCAAAACCAAAATTAAACACAACAGTTGTTTGATTCACCCTGCTACAGTATTTTTAACATCAAACCACTGTAACCAAACTAGAAAAACTGAAGTCAGAACTGAATCTTTTGCCTTTGTCACCTGTTTTCTTTTAAATGCTAACCTTTAAAAGTCTCTTCTGCAATATTGGCTAGATTTTTCTCTAGAAAAAGTCTGAGGGGAAGAAGCCAAATAAGAAAGACCTGTTGGATTATTTTTACACATCTCTTCCAAAATATGAAGATGTTGAATTGACAACCATTGACTTACTGGGTCTGACAGCTGATACACTTCAAGAAAAATTGTCTCACATACTACAGATTCTCCCTCTAGAGAAACTGTGCCACTGAAGCAACTGTGCAACATACAATATTCTCAGCACCCTTTTTTGTCAGTTTTTTCAACAACAGGCACAAAAACCAGTGGGTCAGCCTTCTGCTCCATGTTGGGAACTGAGCTGCCATTTACAACCACGTGCTACACTTCTCATGGGAATTAAGTGTTATAAACCATTAGCCTCATTCCTCTCCCTAGGTAACCCTTATCTCTTCTTCCATTTGCCACCTAATGCCACCACTCAACTTGATGACCACGGGGCACACTAGTTAAGCAAAGGTTTATTAGAGTGCACATTGCAGCTTGCAGCTCTACAGAAATAGATCAGCAACTGGTAAAGGCTTGGATCAGGCATTACTACTTTCTTGCCCACTTTCTACCAAAGACCTAGAAGTTTTCTCAGCAGAAGCAGAAGAGACTATAAGCAGACTAAGTCGGCTTGTTTTCACAGTGCTGGAACACAAAATAAAAGCATTTTTATTTTGAATTACATAATGCATTACCCGTATTTCGAGTTCTTTAATGGTTTTCCCTAGTGCCTCTTCAACACTCAGAATCTCAGATTCTTTTTCAGAAATATTTTTTTCCAACTTCTTGACAGTGTCCTGGGATTGCTTGAGAGAACTCTGTGTATTTCTCAGTTCTTCATGTGCCAAAATGTTCTTTAGAATAAAAGGAAGAAAATCCACAAAAGAAAATTCACGCATTTTGCAACATTGGTAAGCACTCCATGATTAAAAAAAACCCCACAAACCCACACAAAACCCCACTCCCCTATATATTTCAATATAGTTTATAAGTGTTCTTACACTCTTCCCCTTAACATGTATTGCCCATTTCAATAAAGGTAGAATTCCTACCATTGAAACAGTGTCCTTTATATCCTCTTTGAGTTGGTCTGTCTCAGCTTGCAGAGACTCCTCTTTTTGCTTCAGGTAATCTCTTTCCTGGGTTAGAGTTTTTATTTCTTCCCGACATTCAGTAAGCTGCTGAAGAACTGCCTGGATCTCTGAATCCTTGGCTTCCAGTCTCAACTCCATAATCTTTTCTTGCTCTTTTAATTGCTCCATTTCATTTAACTTCTGCTGAGCCTGAATTAAGTCTTCTCTTACCTCAAGAAGTTGTTTGTGCTCTGCTGTCTTTTCTTCCAGTTCTTTCATTTTGCTAGAGAGCTTCAATTTGTAAAGGAAAAGGCCAGATGCTTTCATTGTAATGCAAAACTGAGTAATGTGTACATGTTTTCACAGAATCTTATATTAGCTTAGAAAGGGTGAGAGATGCTAGCTTTCAACAAGAGAATAGAAAGTTCATCATTTCACTTTAAGTCACTGCTTATATTCTTGCCCACATTAAATAAGCATTTGTTTATGCAACTTCCCTGTGATTTCTCCTAAGCACCAAAAGTCTTACTAAAACATAACACCACACATGAAGCTGTAGGGTATCTTTGGATTTGATAATTCCTAATTTGACTCCTCAGCTGGAATGACAGCCATACGAGCACCAAAAGCCTTATCAAAAAATATGCCAGTTTATGCAGTGATTCTCTTCGGTTTGAAAGATCTTCTGTTCTAAACAGACTCTAGTTCCCAATGAGGAAACTTTGTTTCTATGACTTTAGACAGAATAAGTCATAGCAGCACATTAAAAAAAAAAGTTACATCTTTATTATGCAAATATAAGAACGGGAAAAAAACCCAGAATTAAATGGTCAAGTACAGAAAGAGAACATATAACCTAGAGTAACATACAGATTTCTTTGCCTATGAAGAAAGAGACTGTTGAAATGCATAATCCCGCAACCTTGTATACCCGGTATAGAATAAGTAATATCCACTCATGCTAGAGGAATTTCAATGACAGTGTTATTTATAACTTTAAGGCTACTTTTTTTTTTTAAAAAAGTTTTGTTTTGTTTGTTTTTTGATACTATGAATGTATTCCTCGTATCTTATCTGTAAAAAGGAGCAAGCTGACACTGACCTCTAATTTCACTTCATCCAAAGTTGTTTTAGACTCTCGTGCTTCTTTAGATAGAATATCTATTTGGAGTTTTATTTGTTCATGGTTTTCTGACATAGCTACATATTTTTGCTCTAGTTCTTCATGGAGCTGCTTAAGTGCTACATATTCCTGATCAGACTTGACATATTTAAGTTGTGCATCTGTTAGATCATCTTTTGATTTTCCAATTTCTTCGGTCATATGTTTAAGTCTAACTTCATTATCAGCAACTTCAGAAAGCAGCTTTTCTCTTTCCAATTTTAATAAGTGTAGCTCCTCACACTTTTCAAGAATCTGCCAACAGAAAAGCAATATTAATAGTATTTCCTAAACCAGTATTTGTCATAGCTGCATAATAAAAACATGTTCATGTGCAGATATAGGAAAAGTACAGGCAAACACAGACCACAATACATTTGGGTTTGCTTTGTTGGGAGGGGGCTGTCTAGTAAACAACCCTTCAAAGAGAGGCAAGACAGACAAGTCCTTTCCAAAACCTTGAAACTTCTCCTCCGATTCTAGATGTTCTTTACATATTTGCTTTTTCTTATGTTTGAACTAGGACCAGACTGATACTTTTAGCTTTAACTCCTAAACTGAATATTTTGATGTATCAATACTTCCTTTGTGATACAGTGTTTATAAAGCTGTTAACATGTAATTAAGTTTTGTTTATTAATGGAAGTAGACCACTGAAAGGGTTTAGAACTTTCTGCAAAGCATTAATGAGTTTGTGAGATTACCCACCCTGGATAATTTTTACTACATATACTTAGTAGCAGGTATTTAAGGATAAAGAAACCTAGAAAGTGTTTGCAAACAAACCCTTTAAGACACATTTATAGCCGACTTAGTCTTTAGTAGACTGAAGGCCCTGACCTGCCAGGAAACAGAAGAGTTTGCTTACAAGCTTTCCAGAATTAGCAAGTTAAACCTCTCAAGCAGCATTTCTGTTAAGAGGTCTTGAAATTTTCTCTTTGCCCAATTAGACAAAAATGCAGTTTTAAAAACAGTAAACCAGGATAAAACACCATTATATATACACACACAGTTATCAATGGTGATCACGGCAAACATGCAGGCAAACGTTGGACTAGAAATTTGTGATTAATTATAGTAGACTTTGTGACCAAACATGTGATCTTAAATTTATTCCTAGGTGTAAATGTTAAATACCTGAGGAACAATAATGAACTTAGTTGTAAAATCTCAGGTTATTTGATTCAAGACAGTGTTTGGCTTTAAATGTTCCTATCCAATAAGCGTCCATTAATATGTTACCAGTCTAGTACAATACAAAACAAAAGTGTTAGATTTTTTTTTGTTTACCTCTTTCTGCTGTATCTCAACAGTATTTGGTAAAGACTGAAGTTCCGATAGCTCATTTACTTGCTTATGTAGAAGTGCATTCTCTTTCAATGCTTTTTCTAGTTCTCCCTTTAAGTCAGCTGCTTTTTTTTCCAGCTCCAGAAGAGAGAGCAAATCTAGAGAATTAACAAGTTTAGATTAATCAGAGTGTGAGAGAAGAAAAGCATGTTTAAATCAAGCAGATTTATAATGCATTCTGGATGTCACATCAGTATAATTCTAAGAGTATATTTTACAATGGCCAACAATTAAAAGATGAAACTACTAATCCGAATTTGGTTGTTACTTATTAGGTTGACATCCAGTTTATTTTAGATTCTTCCTGACAGCCTTCATGAACTTGGCTGTCTTTGTGTGAAATACAAAACATTCTGTAAGTTGCGGTTTTCCAAATAGGTCAAGAAAGTGCTAATGTGGTTACTGTGTGCCAGCAGTACCAGATACTCTAATATTTTATATTGACAGAAGCTCTAAGTGTTTGAGAAAACAAGATAGTCTTCCCTATTCCCTCACCATAATGGGGAAGAGGAAGAAGAGCAGGAGGGGAAAAACCACCACTTGAAACAGTACCTTTTGGAGCTTTACCCTCCAACAGTGAAATTAGCCTTGTGTTTTCTTGAAATACAGACTGCAACTCTTTCTGCAACTCAGCTTGCATTTTTTTGTAACTGGCTTTTCCTGCTTCTATTTGGCTTTGATAGAGCTGAACATCCTTTTGCATTTGCTTGTAATTATTTGAGAGTTCATTCTTCAGGAAAACAAAACAACATGCAATTAACACACAAAATAAAAGTCTAGTTGCTTAAAATTTAAATATTGCATCTGTCACATTTTCTGTTGTCACACCGAACAAATTCGGCCTTGAAAAATATGGCAGAATAAACCACAATTTAACAACCACATTCCTGTCAGACTCCTATAACAAAACATACCTTACCTTAGAGGCCAGGGCCATAATTGCTTCTACTATTTTGTCTTTACTTTTAGCTTTGAAGGAGTAAGCTCCATCCCACTTTTGAGTTCACATCTCTTATTCTCTTTTGTTCTCTGGTAAAATTAGGTTTGAAGTCCTTTATCCTAGTAACTCCCTAAAGACTGTTCATTTGCTCTCTCTTGACTGGTAAACCTAAAACTAACCACCCACTCCTGTGGAAGAAGCCTTTATTTTCTTTTTATCTTTCTCCTGGAGACCCATTTTCCATGAATTCCGTAATAAAAACATTACTTGGAGCAGGAGTCATTAGCTTTCTCCAAATAGTCTACTAGTCTTTATCGATTGCCTTCTTCACTAGCCTGGGAGCAGAAAGGCCCTTAAACTGCATTTATAGCTGTACAAAATGCCATTAACAAGTACTTGCCATCTTCTCCTTCAGCTCCAGGTTTTCAGTTCTGAGAAAAGCAGATTCTTTTTTGGCATCCAAGGCTACAGTTTCACTATCTAAGAGGGATTTATTCAGCTGCTGAATTTCCTCAATTAGTGTATCAGAATCTCCCTGAAAAAGACAGATAAATGCTCAAAGAAATCAAGAAAATATATTGCCATAATAAAGCAAATGTGTTTGCTACAGTGTGGTTAAAATGAAAATACAGGCTCAGAAAACTTGGTAAGTTGACTCTAAAAAGAAGATTAGCAGGCCAGTTTGAGAGACAGGATAAAGAGCAACATTTCTCATAGCCTTACTTCACCAGAGTACTGCTGTATGATAATATAGTAATGAGCATTTTAAGCTTTATAAAAAAAATTTTCCTAACATCAGTAGGGAAGCAGATTTCAATCATACCAAGGTTATGCCTAAATTTAACCCACATCCAAACAAAAACAAAACCATCTCTCTACCCAGCAGAAAAAACAAATTTACCACTGAAAAACATAAGTCCCTTTTTTCTGCTCCTGCTTTCTGTAATTCTTCCACACGATTCTGTAATATCTTTATTTTGTTCTCTTTCTCTTTCAGCTGTTCCAATTTGGAGTTTATTTCTGTCTAAAAGTGGAAAAAAAAAAGAGAAGATTCAGTACCCAGTTTGGTTTTTCAGGTAAGAATTTAACAAAAACCTACTTTGTACATAGTACGCGTTCATGGGTTTTAGACATATTCTCCTTATAGCTGGTAAGACTAACCAGAGCCCAATGATGTCTAGGTTGTCATCAACAGATACAGTATTTCAAGATAAACCAAGCACATGTCATACAAGTCTTACTGAATGTAAATTCATGAATGGGCTCACCTCAAGTTCCTCATTGTACACTTCAGCATTTGAAACTAGATTCTTTAAGTTGGTAATTTCATGCATTAGTTGTACCTGTGGAGCAAATTGAAGCAAAATTGCAGCGGATGTTAGAAAGCACCCACACCAGTAGTTTTAGTTGCTGACACCGTGAAAATAAGCAAGGTCTCTCGTGTTGTGTTTTCTATTAGTGGGCAAACCTTACATACAACTATATTTACGTAAACAACTACAAAGCAAGTTGCTACATATTCCTTCAAACGGATAGATGGGATGCAAAGCTCTATTTTAGCTTCCAAGTAATTGGAAAGGATTCATGTACAATTTAATCTGCAACAGCTTGAGAAGCAAGAGCAATGTGATCAAAGCAATTAATCCAGAAATTCTACAGATACAACACTTCAAATTCTAGTAATTTTAAGTAGCTTTTTAAGACACAGTGCAGATATCTGTGATTTAAACAATTGACTAAAAAGAATGAGAAGGTGCCAAAACTGAGGTAAAGCAAGCCACAAACACATTCAGTGGCATCCTCTGAAAGGAGGCACAAGCAGAAGACTAGATAGAAAAGCACTTCTAAAGTTCAAGAACCCTTTTCTTTTGGTCTTTGTTAAAAAAGCTTTACAATAGGCACTCATCTACAAGTAATTCTGTACAGTCACAAGCATAGGTGAGGAGAAAATGCAATCTGTAATTTTAGTATCAGTGAAAAGCTTTAAAAAAAGCACTCTCCTATGAATACTTCTGTATAGTTAGGAGTATAGCAAGAAAACCCAACGCATAATCTTAAAATCAGAGGATGGTTGTAGAAGATACAGTACAAGACTACTGGTCAGAAGTCATTTAATGTCATTATTCAGAATGACAGAGTTTACCTGTATATAACTGTGGTGATTTAAATTGATGGATTTCAACTAGTGTATTCAGTGAAGTATGTGACCTTTCAGTATTACTGTAATTAATCTGCTACATAGGTATCAACAAATGCTTACATTTTATGGACTGTCTTCAGATACATATCTGAAAACATTAATCATTCAAAAAATCAATTCTTGTAACAGAAGCTACTTTAGAACATTGCATCTGTTACTAGATACAGGAGGATACTTTGCAGGAGAAAACTGTAACTGAGGATTTGTTAAATGCTGGCTGATAAGGAACATAGCACAGTTAATCTAGCATATAAAGGGTGTTCTAAAAAGAATCTTAAATACAAGCTCAATCATAATCTATTATGGATCCATTTTGTTTAAAGATCCATAAGTCTTTTTAGGGAACACAATGGAAATGAGAGGTGATCTTGTTAAATTGTAACCTGAAACAAGAATGCAAAAGGATGTAACTTCAGCTTCAACCTTAGTTTCATGGTCAGAGGATATTAAACTAGCATGTACAAGTAATCTGCAGAGAAGGTATCAAGAAAGAAATGGGATAATCCATTCGTGTCTCAATACCTTAAGTTGTTGGTTTTGGGGTTTTGTTTGTTTGGGTTTTTTTTGTTGTTGTTTAGTTGGTTTTTTTTGCACTGTGACTTATTTCTTTGTTTAGCCCTTGGGCAGCTAGAATCTAATACAAGGAATGCATATTTTAGGTTACAGAATCAGAGCACAAAATGTTTAAACAAACAAGGTAGATCTCCATTAACAACACAAGTAGGTGAAGAGAACTGAAAGTCAGCATTTCCTGTATCCTAAGTTATCCAGTAGGTAGGTTTACCTTTTCTGACTTCCTGGCACAAAGTACAATGTTAGAGTTTTCCACAGATGTTACTACTTAAATATGTTAAAAGTCAATGCTCACATAGTTCAATGGATTAACAAAAGCCAGAGCTATCTTGGATTGTAAACCAAGATGTTTTGGACAAGAAATATGTGAAATACGGTTCAGCAAACATACATTTTAGAACTGTTTTGAAGTTAAAGTATTTACGCTGCAAAACAACTGTCTCTGGCAGAAATCAGGAGTGAAATTCAGATCATGTATATGTAAAAATAACATTTGGATACATACATACACACAACAAATATATGTCTAACCAGACCTCAGTACGCAAGTTCCAAAAATTTAAGTATGCTTTTTACACTCTGAATAAATCCAGTTTAAAACCCGGGTTCGTTCATTCTGTTGCTGAACGTAGCTTATAACACCTTTTTGTGATGCAACATCCAAGTATATGTACACTGAATAAACTCCAGAAGACTTTCAAGCATAAAGAATTCTTTTCTCTCTGTATTTATCCAATGCACCTTACCTCATGATCTTTTTGTGTTTGTTTTTCCAGTGCTTCAAATTCATCCATTTCTATTTTTTCCTTCAGTTTTTCCTTCATTTCATTTATTTCTACTTTCAACTGCTCATTTTCCAATACTAGGTTATTAAAGTTAGCTTGCAGAACGTTGACCTCATTTACAGCAATATCCTGAAGAAGTAGGACAAGAAACTATAGAAGTTGTTGGAATGTCAGTCTTATTTTCTAGACAATACGGAATCGACTTACCTTTTCTAATGCTAACGCTTCACAGAGTTGCACAGATTCTTCAAAGTCTTTCTGAGTCTAGAAAAAGAATCACTCTCAGTTAACTGATCTACAAGATCAAGCAAGTTTAGTATTACATTCCTTGTTGCTTGTCTTGTCGTGGCTAGTCCCGTTTAAATACCAAAGCTTACTGGATCATTTGCCACAAAACCGTAGAATCATAGAACCAACCCACAACTTCAGAGATGACCAAGAGACTTACTTTCTAACCAGTTATAATAATGCTTCAGACATATAGAAGAATATTGGTATTCTACAGAAGAGTGAGGCTGATCTTACTAAGAAGCATGTAATGTATACACACTGTATTAGACAACCAAAATAGATTATTATGTTACCCAATTCATGTTAGGTCCAGAAGTCCATTCTACATCCGAAATTTGATCAGAAGCCATCAGACATTGGTTGTCATGTTCAGAATTCTCTAACAGAGCTGAAAAGATGTATTTAAAAGGTACAGAGTAGCAGTAATTTTAAACTGGACATCAAGAATTATTTTCTTATCAAATGATTTTATTACATTGGAACCAATCATTCAATGGCAAAGATGTAGCACACTGAATAGGACTTCCAAATCTCATGGTTTTTCCTTATGAAAGAAAAACACTGAAGTCCAGTCCCTACACTTATGCTGATCACCTTATAAGTTAATGAATACTAAACCAAATCCAGAATGTATACTTAATTACAGACTGGGAAGAGTGTTTGAGTGTCGAGAAAAGAACCACTCAACAGTATCTTACAGGAAAAAAAACACCCCACCTGACCCCCACTGAAGGATAGGTAATAAGGTTGTAAGAAGATGCAATTCAGCAACGGTACTGTCCAATTATTCTCTTGTCTTCAGTTCAATTTTCTCGCTCCTCTAATAAGTCCTTGAATTTATCCGTATCTCAATCTGATCTTTGACTAATGACTTCTCTATTCTTTGTTGAGGATCTTGAAATTTCACACCCCCCCATCCCCTTCCCGGCACTTTTTTGGGGGGGGGGGATGGGGAGGGAGAGACGACAACAATGACACGACATTGTTTAGATGGATAGTCTGTGTTAAAGAATAATTTTGGCTACTTTGACAAAAAAATGGGAGGTTAGGGTAGGCTGCATAGCAGAAGTATTTGTAGACCCCGCCTTTTATCTCACAGCTCTTATCTTTGGTTTTAACAAATTAAAAGCTCAATATACAGAAGGGGGGGGG